>OX376309.1:3000000-3262724 GCA_947369205.1 Cantharis rufa | reverse complement strand
GAGAGTGTGGAGCCGATTCTCGTGTTTATTTTCAGGTACTCGCCTTGCAGGCCACTCCAGACTCTCGCGAGAATCTCGCGAGAACCTCGCGAAAACATCGCGAAAAAACGAGGACAATACGAGAAAAGAGAGAGTGGAGCTGATTCTCGTGTTCCTCATAAGTTCTCGCCTTGTTCTCCACTTGTTGTCGGTTTTTTGATGCGAGACAAAGAAGTCGAGATCGCGATAACACTCCCACACCTGCACATTCGCATTCTTCAGTAGCGCCTGACTCACCGATTAAATACCTGTCGATGAATTAAGAAAAAACAAAATTCCCTGATTGCAAATTATAGAGGTTATAAAAATAGAGTGAAAAAATCAGTGAATTTGGGAGAAGGTTCTTACGAGGTCTTATAAGTCCATTTGGTTTGCGCTATGGACTCCTTGCTTGGTGACAGTACAAAATATAAAAACATAATTAATAATAAAATAATGAAAACTTGAAGTTTGACGTATTTATGTCGATTTTATACCAAAAAAATTTTCTTTTTTTTAACATAATTTTGAAGATTTGTTGTTAAATAGATATTAAATTAAATTTAAACTCAATGACATCAGGCCCTACGAACATTCAAAATGCGATTTTGACAAATATTAATTGTCGAAATAAACAGTACTGTTTTACGTGTGATCGGGTGTTGGTACGTTTACATAATTCAAGCGCTGTGACGCTGTGACATTACTGACCTCGTTGGTCTTGTAGCGCAGGCAAACCAAAGAATATTAACTAACTTTAGTTAATATTCTTTGGTTCAAACTTCGCTGCGCTCACAATATCCGCGCGTGTATACAAACTAAAATACGCTTCAACAGTCGAAATAAAATGGCAATAATATTATCTTTCAAGAAGAACATTATCGGAATAATGAAGTAGAAATGATCACTGGCACGACAGTAAATACAACAGAAAATCCTGATAGGTGTAGCACAATTTTTGAGCAGGTACAAAAAAATATAGACTTTAATTCAAAAATCATACTTTTTGATGATACTAATCCATTAAAGGGGCCAAAAATTTCAAATTTAAACTTTTCGATATATCACAAAATTAAAGAACTGTTAATCGTTTAAGAAAAAATTATAGAAATTTATTTAAAAAATCTGCACTGTGGGAGCGTTCATAAACTACGTGGTTTGGTCAAGGGGGGGAGGGGTTAGGTAGAAAGCTACGCAGGGCTACGTGAGGGTACGGGGGGATTATAGTCAAGCTACGTAGTTTTCTTCATTTATTATGAAAGCAATTTTCAGAATATAAGCGACAACATAATATGGATATTTATTTCCGTATTTGGATTTTTTTAATTTATATTTTATATAGGTGCGCTATTTGTTTTAAAAACAAATATCGGTGTTATTCATTTTTTATACCAAATAATTTTTAAATAGTTTTGTTAAAAGAAAACATAACATGTCTTCTGGACTTTATAGGAAAAAAAACTACGTTCCATCTAGGGGGGGGGGGTTATCATGGTAAAAGCTACGTTAAGCTACATGATGGGAGGGAGGGGTTCTAAAGAGGTCAAAATCAAACTACGTGGTTTATGAACGCTCCCTATAGTACTGGGAACCTTGTGAGTGTAGATATTTTCCAATTTTCGATGTAACACGATCGAAAATCATTTCTCGCCTTGTTCTCGCATTGTTCTCGCCTTGTTCTTCGATGCTATTCTCGCCGAGATTCTCGCGAGGTTCTCGCGATAGTCTGGAGCGCCCATTAAACATTTTGCCGTGACTGCGAAAACATTCAGTACACAAAATTGATCACTGCCTTTGAGAACTTTTAAGTTCAGGTTGCCGTAACTATAACCACTGCCTAAAATTGCATTACTGTGACACGGTGGTCATGACAACCATTGAAATGATGACAAGTGTGGTTAAGTTTGCCATCTTCAACGGCTTTGTTATATTTCAAAAGTGTGTTGTTCGTTAAAACTTTACGTTCGGTAAGCGTCTGTTCATTATAATATAAATTAAGTTCTATAATTTTGACCGTCAAGGGCAATAGGTAAATTCTATTGTATTCGACTTAACTAATAAGTTGGGAAAATTAAATTTTTAAAATTTGCATTTTTGTTTTAGTTCAGAATTGTCAGAGTCTAAACGTAGATTTTGATAGTTATAGCGACTTCGAAAGTTATCTACTGAGCACCGAAGAATCTTCCAATAATTCTGATGATCATAGTAAAAGAAATTTAACTACCAACAAACGGGTACGTATACCTATCGATTTTAGGTAAAATAGTCTACGGTAAATTGGTCTAGGTAAAAAGGTCTACAGGTAAAAACGGGTAAAATTTTATCTAGACCTTGTTACCTAGACCAATTTACCGTAGACTATTTTACCGATTACCGTACCTATCTGTCTCGCCAAAATGAAGTTTCAACTTTCGTAGTTTTAGGAAGCTAGACAAATTCTGCCCTATTGATTTCAACTTCAATCGGTTTCAAGTTCAACAAACCATTTATTTCGTTACTGTCAGATATGCAGGAAATAAAAAAAGCTAAAAGAGAAATGGAGATATCGAATACCAATAAAGGTTGCATATTGTGCAATAATTCATCAAGTAATGTCTCCACAAAGAGAAAACCAGCCATAATGAAAACAACAGGTAAGAGGGCAGGCCTTAATTCTTTTATAAATAAATAACAAGTATTGTTATAGCGAATGCTGTAACAAAAAATCCAAATAAAAGCAAGGAAAATAACTTTCCTGTTTTATCGAAAGGATTGGACGTACCAGAAAAAAAAAGCAAACGAAAGTTTTTTGATACTGAAGCACCATCGAATCTGGGCACCAAAAAATCAAAAATTATAGAAGATGGAAAAAGCATAATGGATCAGAATAAATCACTAACTGAGCTTAGTAATACTGCTGTTTCTATCTACTTACAAAATAAGTTGGATGGTCGACCAGCTAAAGATTTGGAAAGTGACAGTGCTCTACTTTCAATTGAACATTTTGCAAAAATAATGCACCGCAATATGTTAAAACAGCTTAATCAAAGATGCTGTGTAATGCTAAAAAGAAGAAACTGTGTATATCAAAGTAAAAATGAAGGTGGATAAATTAAATTAAATATTTTTTATTAATTTTTATTTTGATGAACTTTTACAGTTGCTACGCTATTTCAAGAGGAGTTCCCTTCGCTTACAGCCAAAAACGATTACGATAGTGATAACAGACTGGGCGATACAAGTTTCAACACTGATAAATGTACTTCAAACGAATTCAGTATCACCGATGAAAGTGAAGATATAAAGACCGCCGCGAAGAGTAGTGAGGTCGGTAAAAATATTGGTAAGTAAAATGTAAACCTTAACTTTGAAACAGTTTAATGGGTAACTTCTTTTTAGCTACAAGCAGGTACAATCGTGTCAGAAAAGTTCCTCTAAAATATATTAATGCAGCAATATTTAGAAGTGACTCAAAGAAACGTAAGTTGATTTTTTCATATCTGTTCAAAAATTAATTACAAACTTTTAGTTACTAAAGTTAAGCAAACAGCTACAACTAAAATCAATTCAAACAGATGTAGAAGTAGGACATCCACAAACATCGAAGCCATTTCTAGATTTTATCCAGACGAAGTTAAGTTGTTTTATACAACACATAAAAGAACGGATTCTGAATTAAAAACACCTGCAAATCAAGTTACTCCATCTAAAAATGGTAAGCAGGAATTTTTTGATAGATTCTCTAAATGTGAATTTTAATTTGAAATTCTTAATACGAATTTATCATTTTCTTATTTTTGTTGTGCATATTTAGTCTTTTTCGTTCTTTTTATTGCATAGGTTTGAAACTTATTTTCACATTATTTTTACTTTTCGAACTATATATTTTTTAAAATTTTATTTTAAAAATTTGAAAAAAAGTTTGCAGGACTAACTGCTCTTTCTTTATCAACACTCATGCAGACAAACAACTTTTTTATCATCAACCCACAGCAAAATAGTCTCTCTCCAATTATACACATCTACAAATCAAATTCCTTCATCAGCAAATGGTAACTTTGTACAGGGTTGCCCATATTCTTCGGACCCATCTGGCAACGCCATAACTTTTGACAGAGATGTGAGATCGCTTAATGACATACCGCGTTTGAAGCGTCAGTCCAAGCAGATTTTTACCATGGAACAATACACGCCACGCGAGCGCTCTGAAATAGTTGAAATTTACATTCAACAGAACAAGTCAATTGTATTTATATAATATATGTATAATATATAACCGCGTTCGCCCGATTTGACGCCGCCTGACTTCTTCTTGTGGGGATATTTGAAGTCAAAGGTTTACGTTAACAAGCCAAGGACCGTAGAAGAGCTCAAGGACAACATTCGTGAAGAAATAGCCGCTATTCCGGCCGAAATGTTGGCGAAAACGATTGAAAATGCTGCAAAAAGGGCACAATACGCCATCAACGCCAGAGGCGGCCATTTCAGAGATATCATATTCAAAAATTGATGTAAACAAATCTACTTGGAACAAATTAAATGATTAAGATTGCCAACCGCCAAATTTTTATTTTTTTCTTTGATTTTTTAAAAAAAAACATGGGTCCGTCGAATATGGGCAACTATTATTTCTTTGAATTTTTCATTTTTAAATATTAAATTTTAAAATACTAAACTTTGGTAGGATCCAATTTCAACAATTCTCGCAGATCCCAAAGTAGATCAAGCAATACAACCAGAAAATCTTTGTTCGTCACTAATCCTACAGAAAAACAAAGCTTAAACCAAACTGACTGTACATCACCACCACGTAACAAAAGAATTTCCGATATAATTGCAAAAACAAGTGGCAATAAAATAGTAACCAGTTCAAACGATCAACACATGTTGAAATCCCCAAATGAAACATTTAATAAAAATTATTCAGCAGAGAAGGAAATTCATTTAAAGATTGGTGATACTTGTCTTCCAGGAGAAGTTATTTTCAAAGACTCGTTGGATAAAAGTGAGCCCACTTTTCCTAAATCACCAAATGTCGTTATACTCCAGAATATCGTTTTACGTCCACCGAATAAACAACAGACGCCAGCAGAACATGTTAAGCCCTCAGTATATAATCGCAATACTTTGTTGGAAAAAACATCACAATCCAGCATCTCGCATGTAGCATATCAAATCTCAAACGACGATTTCGAATTTGTGTTTGATGATCTTGGAAGGACAACAGATCCAAATGAAATTCAAGTTGCGAACGATGAAGAAGTTTCTTTCGGTAACACTTGCATTTTTATTCTTTTATTTCTTTAATCTATTTACTTTACAGTTGTATTCTGTGATGAACATAATATAATTATATAATAAATTCAAGATGAAGCCGTATTTAAAAGCATGCAATAATCCTTCGAATTGGGAGTTCGTTTTTTATATCTTTAGGTAATTAATGGTTTTTTTAACAATTCACTCGGTATCGAGTGTACCATCATAAATTTGAAAACAGAAGATTTGATTCTTAAATGTGTTAAAATGTCTTGGACTTCCTCTGTGCTTTAAAGGTCAATGAACCAAATTATATTGCCAAAAAAAGGCTGCAATTTAAAAATTTGCCGATATTAATGGTTCCACTCCGGTAATTGTTCTTAACCCAGCAATAATGTATAGTTTTTTTAAAGTTTAAATTTACTCTGTAGACGTGCATTCTGCTATTGTAACAGCTATGCATGTTTTACAGGTTGTCTGCTGTTTGTGTTTTCATATTTTATTATTTATATATTACTAAAGATACCTGCAATTAAAATATTTGCCGATGATTATTGGTTCTACTATAGTAATTGTTCTTAATCCAGCAAATGTATAGTTTTCTTTAAAAGTTTAAATTTACTCTGTAGATGTGCATTCTGCTATTGTAACAGCTATGCATGTTTTACAGGTTGTCTGCTGTTTGTGTTGTCATATTTTATTATTTATATATTACTAAAGATACCTGTAATTAAAATATTTGCCGATGATTATTGGTTCTACAGTTCTACTATAGTAATTGTTCTTAATCCAGCAAATGTATAGTTTTCTTTAAAAGTTTAAATTTACTGATGTGCATTCTGCTATTGTAACAGCTATGCATGTTTTACAGGTTGTCTGCTGTTTGTGTTGTCATATTTTATTATTTATATATTACTAAAGATACCTGCAATTAAAATATTTGCCGATGATTATTCGTTCTACAGTTCTACTATAGTAATTGTTCTTAATCCAGCAAATGTATAGTTTTCTTTAAAAGTTTAAATTTACTCTGTAGACGTGCATTCTGCTATTGTAACAGCTATGCATGTTTTACAGGTTGTCTGTTGTTTGTGTTTTCATATTTTATTAACTATTATAGTAATTTATTATTAGTTCTTAATAAATTATCTTCAGATCTTAAATTGAATTTTAATTGTTAAATTTCATAATCGATTATATGAACTCATAATCCTTAATCGTTTATAGACTCATAATCGATTATGAACCGTAAATGGTCTACCTATAAATGAATTAACCCACAAAATATTATAATTTGATGCAGAAATAAAAGAACTTATTTATTATTTAAATTTTAAATCAATCTATTATGAAACTTTAAGGTATAAATTTTGAAACTAGAAAGTTTTGGAACGTAACTAGAATTCATAGATAATAAAATTAATTGTTCAGAATGTCAGCGAATTTCTTAAATCTGTAACAATTTGACCTCCATGGCTAAAAACTTCTTCTGAAGCTACACTTGTGCCTTGAATGGATAAATATTTATTTGCCAAACTGACAGTGCAGGAAATGTTCTGAAATTAAACCTCCACCACTCAAGGGGATTTTCTTCAAAATTGAGTTCTGGTATAGCTAAATACCTCGCCAATTCTTCATCAACTCTTTCGCTTAGCTTTTCTTTTCTAAATGCAGCACTATTTCAGTAGTTCGACTTGAAATATTTCAGAAGAACTAAGTGGAAAATTCTTGAAATGTTATTTTTTCTAGAATTTTTTTACTATTGTTTCCCAATGATAAGGTTTATTAGTTTAGCGTACATACTAACCTAGAATTTTAATAAAATATTAGGCCCCCTTAGGCCTAAGAGCCTAAGTCAAAACTTAATTTGTAAAATATAATATGTTTAGCTGCCGCCAGTGGCGTGACGCCGTGGGGGCTAGGGGGGGCTCGAGCCCCCCGCCCCTGTCTATAGTGCCGCCCTGACGCCCCAAACAAAGCACATTTTGTAAAATTATCAAGTTTTCACTGTCATTTATTTACTCACCATAAATTTTTTAATTGTTATCACCAGTATTATTAAATCCTATCCTAAAACTTGCCACATGCCAAATCAAAATAAAAATAATTTTGGTAAAACCAAATTCTATTGTATTCAAAACCGTTATCTTTACAAATTTTATAAGCCCGGAAATTTTGGGAAACCCCAAAAATGATATTGTTTGCATCTGCCTGTTTCAGGTAGGTAATTAAATTAGGTAGGCACCTATTGTAAATCGGCTTATTGCAAACGAATATAATTTGTAATATTTTGTCTTCAAAAGTATAAGAATTAAAAAAAAAGCACAAAAAGCATGATAATTCAAATTAAAGCACAAAAACCCAAAAAAGCATATAAAACAGTGCCAAATAAATTTTTGTTTGATAAATCGCTTAGATTATTTAAAATTTTTGAGCTGCTTCGAATTTTCAGGAAAAGCATTTTGGCTACAAATCTGACTCCACAATATATCACTATACTGTGCAATTTCCGGTATTTACCGGTAATATACGATAGAAGCATACGTCGCACAGTGGGGTATTTGACACTAAAAACTAGCCAAAATTGGAATTTTCAAAAACAGGGTTTTTGAGTTAAAACTCAAAAACCTGAAACTGAAAAAAAAAATGTTTAATTTGAAATTCATATATATTTGCGCCCCTAAGAATGGTTTGCCCCCCCCGCCCTAAAAGGCACGACACGCCACTGGCTGCCGCCTAGTAAAATCTGAAACGACGACGCGACGTCCTAGCAGTATTATTTCATAAAATAATTTCTATTTCCTACTCAGCAAAATAAAATATAATTAAAATTTTATATTTTTTATTCGCAAATTATAGTAACAACATTTCATAACGCGGTTGTGTTCAATCAGTGGCGTAGCCAAGGAGAGGACACGTGGGCACGTGCCCCCCCCCCCCCCAAATGGATTTCACAATATATTTTTTGTGCCTGTGTGAGCACCTCTCATTAATTGAGCATTAATCAAATTAAACAAAAGCAGACAGCCCCGAAGAAAAATAGCGTAAAAACAAATAGCGTATACTACACTGAGAATATTCTTCAGTTAAATGTTAAAAAGTTAAATGGCCTCAGTGGATTACGGCATCGGAAACGATCGAAGAATTAGGCAAAAAAATTAAAATTTCAAAAACCGCAAAAGAAACAGGTGAAGGAACTGTTTCAGAATTGATAGAAAAGTTTAATGGGATCCTAATAGAATTAAAGAAACACATTTATAACATAAAAATATTTTATGACTTTGTTGTACGTCGATTGATTACGTCGATCCGGCTCTTTCAAAAATTATACCATACATCTGGCAATGTTCAGACTAATTTCCATGTTGAATTACTTGTCGGTGAGTGATTAGGGTGTTATTTCTGAACATATCACTAATTTGAAATTTTTATGCTTCCTGGTCCTGAAGATGGGTGAATAAATGTCCCGAAACGTTGGCTAACAGATTGTAATTAGTTTGATTTTTGCTCTCCCAGTCTGGAGTCTCTGTTTGGAAGGAAAACCAATCTACTATATATGCCCATGGGAGATATACATACAGTGAGAATATTTGACACCTTCGGTTTTTGAAGTCAACAAATGAACTGACCGTACATTGATTACATTGGTAAATTGCTTAATTAATACCTATTGGTTAGCCGACCCGGTAAATGTAGAATGAAAAGCTGTAACCCGTACATGTTATTTGATATTTTATTGATAGCCACAGATCACTAGGTTCTTGTAATTAGAAAAAAGATAAAATAATTCATTTTGTTTGATTCTCAGAAAATTAAGCTTCCTTAAGAAACATGGTTTTTAATACTCTCTTCATATGAATTTTCTTTTCATAAAAAATTTTTATAATTATTTTCATAAATTTCGCACACATTTTTTGGAAGCAAATTACTGAAAGTGCTCTTGGCAATTTCACGTAGGTTAGGTGGAGTACAATTTAGTTCGTCTTATGTATAGCTTCTAGTTCAACTTCTCTAATAACTATAATATACAAATTGATTATTGCAATTTGACGGGCAATATTGGTTTTAGTATTTTTATATATTGTAACGAAAATTAAAAGGTTTATTTATAGAGCTAAAATATTTTGTACTATAGGTTAATACTTCTTACTTACTTCATTTTGTGATTTAAAATAATGAAAATGTTTACCGTCTTGGAGCAAGCAATAATATAGACATATATCAGATTTCTGAAATTGGAAGGAATAAATATGAGATAAAAAAACTTTTATATTGATTGGCCAGTTCACTAGGGGAATTAAATTTTAACAGCATTCCTCGCTGGCTCTTGATTGACAGATATTTTGGTAGCCTAATTTTTCCTTTTGTCAGTTCCTATATAATTTGAGATAATTAATTACAAAAGAGTGGAAAAACGTACGAAATTTGTTGTTGGTGAAAATGTAATATATGAAAACTATATTTCAAACCTCCCATGAAAATAGAATTAAGCAAGAAAAGTAATAAATTAACTGTAAATCCATATAATTGGAATTTAAACTGAGTTTGACATTAGAAATTAAGACAAAAGTCCCAGTAATAAAAAGGGTGTATCTAATCTAACGGGAGCTATCAGATTAGGGATGAGATAAAAGATTCAATAGATGTTCAATAATAAAATATTAAAGGTTAATTTATAAAAAAGCAGATCATTTTGGTTAGTCTTTATATCCAAACCAAGTATTTTTTTTATTTTCAAATAGGTATTATTTTAATTAATATAAGTATTTAATTTAATTTTAATTTATCTTCAAGGGGTCATAATGTATACATCTAAGTATTTCATTTTAAAATTGTAACGATGAGTTAACAAAGCTACGCAAACCTGTCGAAAATGTTAAAATGAAACTTGTATTTATTTTTTTATCTCTATTTTATTTCATTGCATAACTCGGTTTGTTTCCTGTTAAGTTTTCACCGTAGATTACAAAAAAAAGAGAAAGGAAACCCTATATGAGGAAAAAATACACTTCCAGGAATTGGACGGTGAATGTAAACTGGGCCAATTGTAAACTGGGCCAAATTTAAAAAATAGTAAACTGGGCCAAAGGCAAATTTAAGGTAAAAAAGGGGTGCATGCAGGGTATGCCGGTGTGAATTTTTTTTTTGATATTATATTTCAAAAAAATATCAGAAACTAACTGTAACCTACCGATGGATCTACATCCTCGCAATCGATCTACCTTTTCTCGCATATTTTTTATGGATTCGTGTATTGCCATGGTTGTCTTTGTCAAATTCGACTCTGCGCTAAAATGAACTTTTATATGCTAAAAAACGGCTTCAAAACCGGCAATTTACATTGTTAACATAGGAGTGGGCGAAACTTTTCGTTATTCACTGTATATAACAAATAATGTTATATAATTGTATAGTTTGTATATAGCTGAACCGATAATAATATATTAAATTTAAAAAAATAATAATAATTTAAAGAAAGTTTGCTCAAAGCTGATGTTTAATTAAATTAATTTTAAAAACTTTATTTATTTATTTTTCAACTTCTATAGACATGTTGGGCGATTTTTGGACTGGTAAAATTTTACCCGTCGCGTCCACGACATGTTATTTTATTTTTTTTTTAATTTTTACTTGTGTCGGCAGATTGCAATGATTGCTCGCGATATTTACAAGCACGCTCGCTTGTAAATATTATCCACGGTAATTTTTTTAGAATTTTTTTATTTTATTTAAACGAATGTTTTTTTATATGAAATTTTGTATGAAACACGAGGTGAAATGGCTTTTCATAACACGGCGCGTTGCCCATTGCGGGTGCGCTTCGATAGACAATTGGTAAAGAGATGATACTTTTTATAAAAAGTATCAGTTTTACCTCTTGTTGCATAAATAGCTATTTTATCCAAGTTATTCAGTTTTTTCTTTTTATTATATTATATATAGTATTTCTTTTTTTTTTTGAAAATTGCATACATATCTAAATGTTTCTCAAACACATCTTCAGCGATTATTTTCTAGTTAAATTTAATTTTTAATATAAAACTAAAAATTTGATTATTTTGCGTATAAAAGTGAAAAATGTATATAGATCTTTATTATTATTGCGTTTTTGGTGAAATATTTTCATTAAGTGGGCAATTAACACAAATTGACAATTGTGTGGATCAAACTGATAAGCGTTCGTTTGTATTTTTTGATTATTAATTTCCTGAGTGGTTCGAAATTTGTAGTCATTAATAACCAACCTATTTCGCAACTTATTAAAATTTAATATTGGAACAATTCTAACTAATTATAAATAAACACATATTTCACTTCATTAGATATACAGATTTTAATCAAATTGAAAACTTTTAAATGAAAAGATCTTATGTGGGCAGTTATCTATTACAACGTAATTGAAAGGCGTCGCGTCGCGTCGTGGTAACTATGTAGACCTACTAGTGTATTATTGAAACGTCAAAACAGCTTCAAAACTTGGGTTGAAATTTACTTAAATTTAATTTATTTGGCACTATACATGAGTAACTTTGGATAATAATACAATAATCATACAAATAATACAATAATATAATAACATCGATAAAACAATATTACCAAAATTTAAATAATCGAAGGAGGACGGCTAGAATAAAGTTCTTACTTCACTCGGGCTCGAACCGGGGTTCTCTGCTTATAACCGTCCTCATGGTGTCTATGTAAAATTTATATTATATTCAGCCGGTACAGATCTGCTGAGATATTAGCTTTACGGTTAAAATTATAAATGAGATCGAAACATGTCATTTATTTAGGCGTTTTTAGATCCTATGTAGAAACAGTGCTTTGTTAACTTATAAACGCACAGTCAAGCTCAAACCGTTATTAGATCCAAAAAGTCTAATTATAAGTGAATAATTAATTTCTATAAATTTGTAGTACATTTTATAAATTATCTACTTGTAACTAAAAAAATCGGATGTGGCCATGCACATTACTTTATCATACTTTTAAATTATAATAAATTTAAAAAAATTATTATTTTGGAGGGAAATAATTATAATAAAGAAATAAAATTTAAAAAATAAGAAAAAAATTGTTTTTTTTTAATTTGTAAAAACTATATAACCAAAAGTAGGATATTTACACGATTATTTACCTATTTTGTGATAGTTGTATACTCCTGAGTCAATTTCACTTTAGTTAGATTTTTGGGATATCTGCTATTCGATATGCTAGCATATCAATAGCATCTGCTATTCAGATATCAGATGTTCTAAAAATCTAACTAAAGTCAAATAAACTGAGGAGTATAAAACTATCACAAAATTAAAAAATTAATTTTTTAAGAATTAGAGTTAGACTAATCAAAAACAAGCTAAAATTACAATTTTTTAAAAAACATACTTTAACTACTCTTTACTACTCGGCGCCCCTAGGCGGCTGCTTAGTTGCCTATTGGATAATCCGGCCCTGAATTTGTCACTGTTATTTTAAATGAATACTAAATTTGATGATCTATAAATCTTTGTGAAGTTGGCATCCCATCTTCATCATTTTGATATAAAAAAATATAGAATTGTTAGGTCTTGAAAGGTTATTCGGTTTTAACGTTAGGTCGCTTCTGGTTTTAAAAAAAGTATTACCTTTTTGAAAGATTTTTGATTTTGTTTCTTGAAACGAAAAAAGTTTGATTTTCTGGAGACTGACGGACTCATGTGGCTATTGTGAACTCCATAGTTTTAGTCCCTTTCTAGCACCACTTCCCAATTAGATCAGAGTCCTAAATACTTCACTATTCGCCTGCTCGCCATTAACAAGTATAATTAACAAAATGTTTTGTTAATTTTTATTTTGGGATGTATTTAAATCTATCCTGTTGACGGCTTGACAATGTGATTTATTGAAAGCTTAACAAATTAACCAACTTTCAAGCAATAAAAACCTACGGAGAAACAAAATTAGTTATTTGCTTAGATCTATGATCTAAGGTTATTTGCAGTTTTTTACTTCAGAACGTGAAAAAACTTTTCTTACCTAACTGCAGTTCGTGCATTTAAAGAAAAATGCATTTTTTCACAATTTCAAACTATTCACTGGCTACATCACTCGAGAGAAAATTTTACTAACCTGACTTATGCTGGCAAATCCATGAAATGGGCCCTACCTATCAATAATAAATAAAATTTTTTGTTAGTTATCATTGCAGATGAGAACGGTTTTCTTCAAATTACCTTTATCACTGTAGTCCTTTTGCCTTATTCCTAGTGGCCAGGATAGCTTCTTCGTTGTTCCTTCCAATAAACATAAGTCACTCACAAATCCGAACACTTTCACATTTTGTTTCACTTAAGTATTAAAAAGAAAATTGTTCTCGATTATTAAGAAAGCTTTCATCAAAATTCACTTCGAACACTCATTCGCGGAAAACTGAACATTTTTCAGAATTTTCTCCATATGATTACTTTTATGCTGAATACATGTAGTAGCGTTTGCAGAATGCGATTTTTGTTTTGGTTGGTTAAATTGCAATAAAAGGCTCAAATTTTACTAATCAAAACAAAAATCGCATTCCGTAATTCGCTAGTGCGTGTATTCAGCTTAAGGTCTTACAAACGAATGAGTGATATGAGTCCGTACGGGGCACCGCGTCATTATAATTCGTATATAACTTTTTTTTGTTTCCTGTTTGCAATTTTAATCGATTTTTGTCTATGAAGTTCCCCACTCTGGGCCGGCAGTCGGGCATTTTTGTAATCTTCATTTTCAAATTAGCAAAATAAAATATAATTCAAACTGGTAAAAATCGTATACAGGTATTTTGTAATTTTTGACATTTTTGTGCAGATAAAATTTTCAAACAGTGTAAATCTTTCATTTGCCGTAACCTTTTGTAAATTTTGAGAAAATCCTAGATCGGTTTCATTATTTTTGTTTTGCGCTTTTTATTAATTTTCTAATGCCAATTTTAGACACTTAATTTTTTTTCGATTGCCACCTGCAACACAAAAATGAAATTTTAACTATTTACACCAATACCAAAGTTTCATAATCACCGACCTTAAAGGTCCAACAACCACGCAACTTTTAAAAATATGTCTTCTTTTATTGTAATTTATAGACAGTCTATGAAAAGAAGACATTTTTTTATAAGTTGCGTGGTTTTTGGAACTTTTAAGCCGGTGATTATGAAAATTGTTATATTGTCAATAATAACGTAAGTTTTTTAATTTCTTATCGGTGTAAATATTTAATAACAATATTTAATTTTTGCGTTACAGGTGGCAATCGAAAAAACATTTAAGTTTCTAGAATTGGCATTTGAAAACTAATCAAAAGCGCAAAACGAAAATTATGAAACCGATCTAGAATTTTCAAAACATTTACCAAAAGTTGCGAAAATTTGTCAGCAAATGAGAAGTTTTACGCTGTTAGAAAATTTTATCTGCACAAAATTGACAAAATACCTGTACGATTTTTACCAGTTTGAATTATATTTTATTTTGTTAATTTGAAAATGAAGATTACAAAAATGCACGACGGACGAAAGAGTGGGAACTTCATAGACAAAAATCGATTAAAATTGCAAACAGGAAACAAAAAAAAAGTTATATACGAATTATGACGCCGTGCCCCGTACGGACTCGTATCAGTCATTCGTTTGTAAGGCCTTAAGCTGAATACACGCACTAGCGAATTACGGAATGAGATTTTTGTTTTGATTAGTAAAATTTGAACCTTTTATTGAAATTTAACCAATCAAAACAAAAATTGCATTCCGCAAAACGCTAGTGCATGTATTCAGCTTAAAAGTAATCGTATGGAAAAAATTCGGAAAAATGTTCAGTTTTCCGCGAACGAGTTTTCGAAGTGAATCTTGGTGAAAGCTTTCTTAATAATCAAGAACAATTTTCTTTTTAATACTTAAGTGAAACAAAATGTGAAAGTGTTCGAATTTGTGAATGACTTAAGTTTATTGGAAGGAACAACTAAGAAGCTATCCTGGCTTCTAGGACTAAGGCAAAAGGACTACAGTGATAAAGGTAATTTTAAGAAAACCGTTCTCATCTGCAATGATAATTAGCAAAAAATTTTCTTTATTATTGTAGGTAGGGCCAACTTCATGGATTTATAAGAAACTCAGGTTAGTCAAATTTTCTCCCCGTGATGTAGCCAGTGAATAGTTGGAAATTGTGAAAAAATGCATTTTTATTTAAATGCACGAATTGCAGTTAGGTAATAGTGCGGAAAAATAGTACTTTTGTGTAAGCATGTAATACTTTTTACATACTTTTTGTGTAAATATGTACTTTTACACTTGTAAAAGTAAGTAAAGTATGCGGGGGAAATATGCGGTATACTATAATTGTTGTTTTTTAAAAATAATATAAAAATTTATAGTAAACCGATGACATCGAAATAATTAGCCAATGAAATTGGTTTAAAATTAGGCAGTTTTATACTAGCAAATTTTACGCTTTGTTCACATCCAATTTCATTGGTTAATGTTTTGCGGTCATCGTTTTAGTATGAATTTTTATATTATTCTTAAAAAAATCCAACTATAGTACCAAATAACCAAAATTTAAATATAAATATAAAAATTTAGATTTAAAATAAATTATGAAATTCTAAAGTAGGTATATTTTAATAAATTCATTTTGAATTATGTATAAAAAATATGTTATTGGTTCTCTTTGAAACATAATTAGAAAATAGTATAATTAGCAACTAGTTTTATAAGTGGCGTTTTTAACGCACGCAATCCGTTTAGAAAACGAGCCGCGTAGCGGTGAGTTTTCTAAAGGATAAGTGCGTTGAAACGTCTTATAAAACGAGTTTCTTATATACTATTTTTTCTATTTTGCGCTTTATACGCACTAAAAAGATTAAAAATGTGCATTTTATTACATAATAGTAAATTTAAATTTTTTTGTATTTTTGTGATAGTTGGTAACAAAAAATTTACAGGTTAAGAGATCGCATAAACAGGGCCTTTTTTATCATAAGGCCACATAGGCCCGGGCCTGGGGCCCCCCAGTTAGAGGGGCCCCCTGCTTGACCCAACTGTAACTGTTTAAAACAACAGTTTAATGTTTTATATAACAATTAAAAAATTATATTTAAAAATATCTGCTGACAACACACTAACAGCCTGTAACAGCCCTGTTTAATTAATGAATGAAATAATAATTTTTATTATCTTCAATTTGTTACATCATCACCAGTACAATTTTGCCTTACCCATATCCAGTGGCGGTACTAGCGTGCGTAGAACTCCGCATCGCAGAAGACCTCGGGTGACCGTAAAGGGCCCAAGGCCCAACGCTCAAATAGCGCGACAAACATTTTTTTAAACATACTTTTAATTTTACAACTAAGCTCTCTAGTTGAACGCTCCGGCATGTTATAATATGATCATGGTATCGGTATATCTATCGGATATAGTATATCTTTCATTTACCAATATCGAAAATTTGAAATTAATTAGTAGATATACAGGGTGTTTCCGTGACCGTGGAGAACCTTTGAGGTGGTGATAATGGACACTTTTCTAAGACAAATTTTCAAATAAAACTTTGTTCCAAGTCCAAACTCTTTACTCTTTAAAACAAATTTTTGAATTTATGATTTCTAACGGCCATAGCTCCTATATTATTGATTTTTAAGATTAATGGATTAGAACTTGTTTAAAGATCATTCCTTTACCTAAAAACTAGGTTATAACCCCTTATTGTCTAGAATTAACGGATTTCGAGTAATAAATTAAATGAAAGGAAGAAATGCTTAAAAAAATTCAGGTTTTATTTTTTTTACTTTTCTTGCGAACCCCGCATCTTTTAAACGAAACGTCTTAGTACAAAAGTGATGGCCCAAACCGGATAGGAAATTTAACGGGCTACAACTTTGGTCAAATAATTTATTTTGGAAGACCTACCGTTTTCTCAGAAATTCTGAAAATAATGAACAAAGTGTAGGTAAAAAAAATAAATTAAATGCGAAAGAATACAGATAGATGTAACAGAACTTACCGAAAGAAGTACCATTATAAATAATACCGTGCAACGCCTTTTGAAAAGAGCACGCCTGTGTGTTGAAAATGAGGGAAGCCATTTTGAAAATTTATTAAAATAAATTTTGTGAATTTATTATTTTTTCACCTACACCTTGTTCACTATTTTCAAAATTTCTGTGAAAACGGTTGGTTTTCCAAAAAAAATTTATTAAACTAAAGTTGTAGCCCGTTAAATTCCCTATCCGGTTTGGGTCATTAGTTTTTTTCTAAGAGGTTTTGTTTAAGAGATACGAGGTTTGCAAGAAAAGTAAAAATAATAAAGCTTGAATTTAAAAAAAAATTTTTTCCCTTAATTTAATTTATAACTCGAAATCCGTTGATTCTAGACGTAAGGAGTTATAACCTATTTTATAGATAAGTGAAGGATCTTTAAAAATTTTCTAATTCATTAAACTTAAACAATCAATAATATGGGAGCTATGGCCGTTTTAAATCAGAAATTCAAAAACTGCTTTAAAGTGAGGTCCCCCCAAAGGTTTGGACTTAGACAAAAAATTTATTTTAAAATTTGTCTTAGAAAAGTGTCCTTTATCACCACCTCAAAGGTTCTCCACCGTCACGGGGACACCCCGTATAAATGAATTTCGAGTTAAATTAAGTTTTTCGCCTACGCCGGCGCCGCTATTTTTCTAATTTCCTATTTCAATAAAAATAATAATTTCCTAATCCTACGAGGGGCCCCAGAAGGTATATGGGCCTAGGGCCTAACTATAGAACCGAAAATAGGCACTGCGCATAAAAGTTTAAATAAACGAAATTATACTTGCAGTTTACAATTTTCTTTATTATTATTAATTATTTTATAGATAATTAACATTATTTTGCATCAATTTAGGTTTATAATATTATTTATAGTGACATCATTAGTTTTAATTTTCACTTGACGTTTAGTTACCAACCTTTTAAAGCAAGAAATTGCGTTTCGAAATATTGTCCATTTCGATACGCAACTGGGTTTCGAAATAACTTTGTTTTAGACGCAAAATAGAAAAATTATTGCTCGATACTCGTGGAAAACCATCTTTTTTAATTTTCGGCTTTGCCTTGAATGGAAAAATCTTAGTTTTCCTAACTTGTATCGAAAATATCTATTCTCGATAGGTTTTCATTGCTTGAAAGTTGGTTAATTCGTTAAACTTTCAATAAATCACATTGCCAAGCGCCAAACCGTCAACAAAGCGAGATTAAAATAAATAACAAAATAAAAATTAACAAAACATTTTGTTAATTGTACCTGTTAATGCCGAGCAAGAGGATAGTGAAGTATTTAGGACTCCCATCCAGTTGGAAAGCGGTCCCGAAAGAGACTAAAAGTATGGAGTTCAGAATGGCCACTTGAGTCCGGTTAATCGGACCAACGTCAGTCTCCAAAAATTTAAACTTTTTTCTTTTCAAAAATCAAAATTAAAAATTTTTCGAAAGGTAATAATTCTTTTAAAACCAGAAGCGACCTAACGTTGAAACCGGGTAACCTTTCAAGACTTAACGATTCTATAATTTTTTATATTAAAACGATGAAAATAGGAGGCCAACTTCATTAATAGTGCGATTCTCAAAATATTTTATAATAGTTATTACGCTGTAAAGATTACATAAATGTTATAAATTGGTATTCTGTAAATAATTACATACCTGTTACTAACATTTCTAATTAACATTTTTCGTAACAGTGCACTTTACAGAATTGAAATTATCGCAAAATTATAATTTAAAAAAAGATAATAATAACAATGCCTAGGGTTGTCGAGTAGCAAAGGGACGCTTAAATTATTTTAAAATAAATAATTTCATTTTATTAAATTGACTCAGGAGTTAACTACCACAAAACAGATCCGGAGAAGTCCGGGGAAGTGTGGGGAAGTCCGGGGAAGTTTGAGAAGTCCAAAGTAGTAGGAAGTCTGGTGTACACAATTTTTGAACTTAAATACGGCTCTGTATATTATTATGTTTCAATAAAACACGTTCCGTCAGGACCGTCTTCAGATTCAATGTCACTGACTCACGTATTTCTTTCGTAGATAGATTGCAATGACCCATATTTCAAGAATATGTTACAAATGAGATAGTAGGTAGAAATTTTATTTCGAAAAAAAGAGGAAGGGTTAAGAAAAATATAAAAATTTTGAAAAATTATAAAATATCGAAAACTTTTAATTAAAATCAATTTATAAAAAAATTTGAGAAAATATTTGCAATTTAATTTCTAATTATCTAAACTTAATTGGGTGAAATTTTTATTGGAACATGCTATTCTTAAACATTTCTGAAGTAAAAAGCAGATGGAATAATAATGACTTTAGTAAGATTTGTAGCTTGAATTTTTTAATTATACGTAAAAGTTTTAAGGAAAGGAACGCTAATTTGGTTTTGCCTATAGGCTTCAGAAAAATCGCATGGAAAGTCTGCGGCTTAACGATCGAGAGTACCTTCCGGCTATGTATTAGCAAAACAATAATTTGCGACTTTCTCCGAGCGATTAAAAAAGATTTCAAAGTGGTATAATTTGAAATTTTTGAACAAACGTAAAAAATTCTTTGAGCAAATAAGGTAAACGTTTAACTTGCGTTGTTTCGGCTTCCCGGGCAAATAGAAATTAAGAATTTAATTAAGTCGTAATTAAATTTGTTGTCATATTTGTTGCGAAGTTGCAGCGGTTTTGATATTTATTTCTGGAAAGACCGCGAAATCTCTTTAAGCTTCTTGAAGATAGCTAAAGCCAGAAGTTTTATTGTGATTTAAAAATAATTTAAATTTAATTAGTGATTTAAGTATGGTTAATGAGAATGAGATTCGAATTGACGGGGGTAGAGATAAATGTTTTTGGCTGCCGCTGATTTCGGAGCCAAATCTGCGTATGTAGCAACGTGGGGGCCACTGGCTCGTATTCGCACAGGGTGTGTTGCGCAGCCGCTGTGCGCGAGCGTAGCTATTCTTTTCTTTATGGTTGCACACCTTTACGAGGCAGACATCGGTCTGCTACGTTTTGTTACTCGCTGGTATTTAATTCTGTCAATAATCATGTTATTATCGTAATAACGCGAAAAGTTTTTAATATAATGGCAGTGTTGTTAACAAATATATTTCTAAAGTGGACTATTTTATCTATTTATTTGGTGTATATCTCCTGGGCCAACACAGAATTGTCAAATAATGGTAAGAAAATTCAAAAGTTTTAATCAAAATTTATTTTAATATTTAAAAAAACAATATAATTTATTTTGCATTGCGCTCTCTCATTTACTAAAATATTCGAATTTTTATATGTTACGTTACATTGAAATTTAAATTTTTAAATGTTGTTTACAACTTGGAAGGTAGTTTTGATAAAAAGTTCCTTTAATAAAACATCACCTGATTTTCATTTATTTATGATTTCACTTACCCAAAGTATGAATCGACGAATACCATTCAGGTATTTTCAAATTGTCATACTCACTTTAAAGAAATTTTTCAAAATTTGTAGGTGGGATTACACAAAAACTTATAATTAACTCAAAGTTTTATTAAAAAAAGTTAATCTTATTTTCCAAAACGACATCTAATATTAGTTTGGTCTTTTTCGAAAACTTGTTAACTTCTTTTCCAAGTCGATAAAAATAAATAAGAAATTATCAAAAGAACGTTAATTTTTCCTTTTCACCATTATTTAATAAGGATTAATCTGACGAATTACAAAAATGATTTCTTTTTGAATTTTGAAAATAATAATACTTTAAGAACTATGATCGACGGTCATTATGCCGCTCTGTTGCCCTCTTGTATTATATTCTAATTCTAATATTTAAGGAAAATAATAAAGTTATAAATCAACAAAATTAATAATCAAATTACCACAATTAGAATTTATTTCGCAATTGAGTGTAAGACATCAACATTTAACCATCATCAAAGCGAACAAAAACACAAAAAATAAAATAAAACGCAATTAACAAACTTCAAACAATTGTTTCGATCTAATTGGTTCCCATCAGTGGAAAAGAACAATCGACTTAAATTAATGGTAAATATGTAGGTAATGCGATAACCCAAAATTGGGAAGATTAAAATTTGACGTCAATTTTTGCTGTAGTTACGGCGTCAAATTACAATCATAATCGCAATTTGTTACGCCCATCTGGCTAATTTTAACAAAATTTCACTCTTTCTCCATGAATTACAAAACGTAGTTGTCTATAAATTATGGTAAATATTCAATTTGCACAAAGGGTGTTGCCAACCCTTGTATTTTGTTTCTATTCCTCGAGAGGCAAAATTATTATTAATATCGCTCATTATTACCATGACGCTTTACCAGACTTAATAATGAAATTGCAACTAATTTTTTAACAACTATAAAGTTTCCACTTTTATGCATTTTTTAATGATCGTTCTGATACCGAAAGGTATTTCAATTTTTACAGCTTTACTCGTAAAAAAATTGATGACAAATTATATGCTACTTTCTTTCCGTTTTTGAGATACAGTCAGTGGATGTAGCTTTTTCCGGCCCATTAACAATGCATGTTCTCAAAAAAAGATGGCGTTAATATGCACTCAACTTATGCATACAGTGACCTGTAATTTTTAAAATGCGCCATTTTTGTTTTAATACATACATTCAACTTGATGTTTGTTGTTTTACAATTCGTACATTCATTAGTATTAAAAAGGTTTCCAAAGCAGTTAATAAAACACATCGCTTGAAATAGTTGGAACCCTTTTAGTAATATCCCTCCACTTGCAATATTTTCTTACAATTACTAACGACGAGATTAAGCGATTTCCGATTTTTCTGACACTATCACCTTCCAATGTATGTTGGTGGTTTTCATTAAAAAGCATTCTCCTTTTTGTTTAATTTTGCGATTAAAAATAAGAAGTTTACTGCCAGGGTTTCTCCCCTTCCTTATATTGACAATAAAAATTTAAACCGCCAGAAAGTAATTAAAAAATGTGTTTTGTGATCATTAATTTTGCAATTTAAATTTATTTTTGATTAAAACATCAGTAAATTTTCCTTTCTACTACTACTACTGACAATTTGAATTTGTATTTTGTACAAAATTGTTCGAAACGCTTGAATTAACACGTCGGTAATTGCTTTTTCATGCAATTGTTTATATTAAAATATATAATGGCGCCTTAAGAGGTTATGTTTGTATCTTCGGCTTTGGGAAAATGCATTGTTAGCAATTAGTTCTAAGTAATTTGCATAGTATTTTATTAAATGAACAAATTATTAAAATTATCGTTTTTATAAAAGAGCGCGAATTTAAAATTGTAATTAGGTGCCACTTATCGTCTAACCTAACTTTTTATTTTTGGCGATGAAATAAAGAATAAATTAATTGTAGGATAAATATAAAAACGTTTTAGAGGCAGATAAAGCGTTTAAGATTTAAATAAAGTTACAGAAAAAAGAATAAGTTCGATTTATGTGAGTAACGTGCTTCACGTTTGATAGTCTAATCGTAGGCCTTTCTCTAACACTGAGTGACCCTTATATGAATAATAGGTTTTTCTAATGTAATAGTAGAGAAAATTCCCATTTGATAAATATGTTACTTATTTATTAGGTAAAACGTTGCAAAGGAGTATGCGACGGCTGGGATCGTCCTCGAAGGACGATGCATGCGTGATAAAACGGATTAATGTTTAATTTTTCCATATAGGAAGATAAACCATTTTCCAAATGTTTATGGCAACCTTACCTTATTCGCATTAATTTAAAATGAAATACCTACATACGTAACACAAGTAAAAGGCCTGGGAGACTGGAGAAGTCTTCCACTCTCTAGGCAAAGAAAAAGTGGCGTTTGGACAAGTGTCTAAATTAATTATGCAATAACTTAAAGGAAGTATGAGAAAGAAAAAAATTAAAATTCCCAGAACAACGCATAAATTTTGGAATTCATTTGGTAGGGAATAAAAAAACTAACTAATCTCATTAAATTCTAGTAGATTCGCATTTATCTGGGTTACTTATTTCAACCCCGACTTGTAAACAAGCAGAGCTTCACCTTGTGTAATCTTTTTGTTTATTTTGCGGGGTTTTATGTTACCGACTGAAGAGTATGGTAAGGTAACGTTTCGATATATTTTTTTTACTTTCAAGTGGGTTTTATAAAATTTGCAACTGGAGATATTGATCTGTTGACGAACAGTATAGAGCAAAGGAATAATACTGCCTCCTTTTATTTCATTCTATTGTTAAATTGCGTATGTTTTCATCGTGACGACCATGCTTTGAAACAAATTTGGTTAAAAATCTCTGGAAATTTCGCTAAATTTTAATAAAGGAATTATTAATTTTGCTGCCAATATTGACTGACAGTTTAATCTTTGTTTTAAGCTTCATTTTAAGCTCCCTGTTTTATTTATTAACAAGTATATCAACTACAATCGTAATAAACGCATTATTTTTGAACCAATACAACAGTTTAATTTGCCAAATTAATCTTTATTTTTATAAAGTTCCGCTTCCTATTTAATTAAAAAGAAATTTGATTTTTATTTTGAATAGGCCACGTTCAAATTTTGCCTTTTTTATATCCGCATAGAGACTACACATCAGTTTAATTATTAGAAATGTTTGCAGGCAAATTAGCTCTGCTAGTCTTAATAATACAATAAAATCTTGTTGGTTTGTTCAATTTTGTTGAAATGGAACAGCGTTGGGATATTTTAATAACTTGCAGCATATTTTTAAAATAAATGCTTAATTTTATCGAGTAGATCTCTACACGGATATTAAAATTATCAGTGTAATTGCGAATTAATAATATACATATTACAAGTACAAAAAGCTGGAATATTCAGTTCACGACGGATATTGAGATAATTAAATAGATCCTGCAGGAACAATAGAATCTCATTTAAAAACCCACCGCTCGATCCACCATTGCAAAATTGGGTTTTATCTTGCCATATTTTGGTTCTGTTTGTCTGTCCGAAACATCTATCTCTAATTTTCCACAAATCAAAAGCGATTAAATTTGTTTGGATGGTGTTAATAAAAAGCAAATTCACACACATTTAAGGTTAATTTATCGAAAAGCAATTTAGTTTATCATATGAAAAACATCAAACAACAAATTTATACGTGTAAATAGTAGTAAGCATGAGATATGTTTAAATGTAAATAGTAATAAATGGTTTATTAACTTTATCAAATAAGTTAATTATGAAATTCCCTCGTATATGTACTATACGGGTGCACTTACAATTAGTGAAATTAATTAGATGCTTTATCAAGATCTGTAGTTCCATTCTAATCCAGATTACATACACTAAATTAATTTCTTATTTTAAAAACTATTTGATGGTATTAATCTGCAGTTCTCGAATATTCCAGGATCAGAATACGCGTAAAAATGAATTTTAAATTTTTAGTATACCGCAGATTTTTCCGCCCGTCCAATCTAATGTAACTGGAACTATTGGTACCCCAATTAGACTCTTTAGAGCAGGGGTGGCCAACTTGATTGGACCCAAGATCTCTTGTTCGCTAACGAGACCCTGTGCGATCTACCAATTACATACTTCTAGAAATATTAAATGAAACAGCATAGTTCAGTACACAATCATGTAGCATTTTTTGCTTTTTTTGCTATTTTTTGCCTTGCCACGATCGACTGGACTAACAGTCGCGATCGACCGGTCGATCGCGATCGACCTGTTGGCCACCCCTGCTTTAGAGGGTTGAACTTTCTCTATAATACTTATATGAAAATTCAAGCCCCAAATTTTAACATTCATTACTATCATCATTTAATTGATATTATTTCCCATATTGAGATTATTAACAATGACAACTCTCCAAATTTTGGAGACGTTCACCCCTTAATTCTTCTTAACGAATTTTGTTGTGAAATCCTTCTTTCACTAAGAGGGAGGCGCTTGCTCTGTTATCCAAGTAACATAAATTACAAGTTATGTAACAAACTAGAAAAAATAATCAGGTAGTTAACAAATCTAGATAAGATGATTTTGAGATTCTGTCTCATTCGACGTTGATGTCGGTGGAAGACTGTTTTTGCTCTTTTTGGTAACTTCTAACCAACAGCGGCGTACTAATGAAGCCAATAAATGGAAAGGTATTTAAAAACATACCAGGGAACAATAGTTCAATCATCTTGAAGCTCTGATGTCTAAATCATCTTCCACACTACGAACATCCGTTATCGTCATTATTTTTTGACATTTTCACGAATGACTTATTTCTGTTTTTTTGCTAATATGTGGTTGGGAAGCATTGGAAATTTCTTATTTTTTTTATCGAAGTTTAATAATTTTCTCTGTGCAGGTTCTTCTCAAGCGTGTTTATTATTGCACTTATCCTCTAAAGCGTACACGTTATGATAACATCCCGGTAACATATGAGAGACATACGAGTAATAAGATAATATTAGTTTAAATTTGAACATTTCTTGTAATTTTAATAATAAAAAGCTGTTTTCGAAATTAATTAAAACTCAATGTTTCAATAACAGCGTATCCTTTCGATTCTGTATTTTTATTTCCCTGTGTAGGTAAATATTTATTTATTACTTTAGATTAGGCGTGTTTAGATAAAACCTCGTAAACCTTGAAATATAATTATTGCCTTACTAATAACGTAAAGTAAATAAAAAATGAAAACGCACAAGCACAGTAATATCATCAAAATGTTTTAAATTGCAATATCTAAAATTATTAACCTACGTTTTGGCAATAATTGCTGCAGTTAAATCGAGTACTTCCATGAAGTTCAAAGTTGATATTATAATAGTTTATTAAATTGTGTCATTAGCATAGGTGATTATTTCCTGTTGAAATTAGAAAGCTATTTTTGGTCTAATGCCAACAGTTATTTAAGTTGATACGCAGTGGCGTAACATGCATCATGTTATATTATGTTTTAACCCAATTATTTTTAGGAGGGGGGGGTAAGGAAACCTGAGGAATAGCTAATAAAAAAATTAAAAATCAATTTTAGCAGGTTTTACCTAAATTTCACATTTTTAAAAATTAATTAGTCTCGAAAATGTAATTAAAAGTTAACTTCAATCAATTTACCTAAGGTAAATATTTCCTAAGAAATTTTTGTAAGCAATAAATTTTATAGTACTTGTCAACTTTTAATTAGATTAAACGATCGTTATTTGCTTACTTTGTTTAACTTAAATTGTTGCAATTTTAATTCTGTTGACTCAAAATGTAAATAACCAACTGAATTATTTGGAAATTGTAAGTTAAATAATTGTGAATACAAGTTAACACAAAACTAGAGTGTTTTGTATCCTTTGCAACAGTTTCCTTAATTGTTCGTTAAGGAAGAATATACCTAATGTCCTTTTATGTCACCAACCCATCATGTGTCCACTTCTTTCTTATACGATTTCCTTGTAGTACACTTTCTTTAATTAAGTGTTGCTATCTTGGGTACGTATTTTAGCCAACCTAGTTTATTTTTTCCTCCAAATTATTTAATTCATTTACCAACACACTGCCATAATGACTAATTCACCTTATGAGTGAGCATAATGACCATAGTTCTATAGTATACGCCACCAATTTGAAATAATACATTTTTTTATAAATAAGCAAATTTCAAAAGAAATGGAAATTCATAATATTGGGTCAGCTTTTTTATCATTCTTCGGTTTTGCTTTTAGTATGAATATAAAGAGTTTCTTAAGAGTGTCTTTAAATTCGAAATTCATGTAAGCTTTGATTGAAGATGTATTATATATCGACTGTATAAGTTTTTGTCAGATTTTCTTTTTTGTCGTTTCGTTGTATGATTGAAAATATATTTGTGGTGAAATGCCGCATTCAGAAATTTCAAAGTTATTACTTTGGGACATTTTTTTCTGACTAGACAAACCCACACGAGGCAAGTTAAATTTAATTAAAGCACTATATTTGTGGGTTTACTATGGTAATAGATGCCAATGGTATTTATGTATTATTCAAATAAGTACATGGTTTTTTCAAACTAAACATTTATTTCTTAAAAGCAATATCATTTAAATAATAAGAATGAATATTTTATTATGCAATTGTCAAGAGTAGTTTTTAAACAGTCGGCATAAAAATGAAAATTTGGAAAAATTCGTAGGATTTAGATAACATTCAACTTTTCAAGAAACGGACAACATTTTTGTTTAAAAAAATACCTCGATCATTCAAAGGCGTTCTACAAAGAAAACGTTTGTTGTCAGTCACCTCAAAGCTTTTTCACATCGAAGAATGCGTCAACTTGAGTTCAAGTGAGACTTGAATCTAGAATATCGGAACGTTTACGTTAAAAAATTAAGTTAATATATTCAAATCTATAGAAAATTATATATCGACAATAACTGTCCGAATTACCACATTAAACTAATTTGTTATAAGAATTTATTGTTTTCATATTAAGGGTGCCGCACAGCGAGTTTAGTTCAACTTTCACCAAACAAATTCATGTAAAGGAAAATCGAAAATTTTACTGTTATGCTTAAATTGGTTTTAAGTATTGTATGAAAATAATTTTTAAAAGTTTTCCAGGTTTATTCTATAGCATTAGATGGCGGCAAACATTTTGGGAGTTTAGGAAACTATTTGTAGATCAAAAAATAGCAATAAATAGCGCTACTGTATTGGAAGTCTTAAAACTCCAAATAAATTAATGGAATTGTTGTCAAGACAACAGGAACAAGACTTCAGTTAAACTTCAGTTTAGAAAATTAAAAAAAATTTGTTTTTCGTGTTATTTTTTTCAAAGCAACATACTTTTGAACAATATAAATTAGATTGGTAGAGCTTTAGGCCAAAAATTTAAGAAAAAATTGTAGAAAGCTTACAATGCGAAAGCCAGGTTCTTGACCAAAGACAATATTCCTTTTATAATTTTTTAGCCCAGATGTAGATGGTATCTTAAAGGCATCCTTCTATTCTATTCGCTTTATTAATTTTGTATGACTTCTGTTTTCACATCGATGTAGTACAGATTACAGGGGTTTATTCAATTTATTAAATCTTTAATCTATAAAATAATTTACAAAATTTAAGCCCGCGGGTCATTTGGGCTTTATTGGTTAGTTTATATACTTATAAATGTATAAACAGAGGAAAATATTGAGAAAGACGTCGACCTCCATGACGCAGAATAAATATAGATGATTAAAAATTGAATGACGTTATAAATATAATTTTATTTTTCGTTTATCGTAAAAATTTAAAATCTCGTTAATAACGTCCATGAGAGCATTAAAATACATTTTCGTCCACTCAAATTTACTTATCGTTTATACTAAATAAATGCATTCAAATTCAAAAGTTTGATGTGAATTGTTTCATGCAACAAATAGCAATTTGAAATTTATTATAAGTTTTTTTTTAAATTTGAATTAAATTTGATTGAAAATAGTCGAGCTTCTATATAAATAAGTAGTGGTTAATTCGTTGAGATTGCGGTTGTATCAGTTCTTTTCATTGAGCCGTTAATTAATTAAATATAAATAATTTAAATAATTAATAACTCTGTGTACTATGTATTACATCAGTAAGCTTTACACCGAAAAGGTATTTTTGCACCAGTAATGTACAAGTACACCTCCATAATTTCTCCAAGTATAAACATCGAGTCGTTACATAATCTTCCTGATCTAAAGCTTTGCTGCTTTTTGGCTAGTGTTATTTTAGAACTGATTATGTATGTTATTGGGTGTCAGCTTAACCACCGAGTAGAGGAGATTGATATCTTTGTATGTAGTTTGCCTCTTATCTTGAACATTACAATAATAGTGTTTATTCTCCAGTGGTTAGGTATTTTATGCTGCTATACGATTTTTTTGATCAGCTTAAGCAATTTGTTGGAAATTTTTCGGGATAATTTTTTTTTTGATTCAATGTCTCACAGTGTCAGCTAATGGATTTGGTTTCGTGCACTTGTCAGTCTGTTGATTCGTAGACATCATATTATTATGGATCAACGATCATAATATCTATTATTATTCAAATTTTATCTGAAACTTTTTTTGTTGCCCATATAGTCCAGTCAAGATAGGTCTAAAAATCGCCTAACCTGGAAAAATAATAAAAATTATAAGGACCAAACTTGTGGGAAATTAAATTTGCCACAACTTTGGTTATTATCATTTTCACTCTAAAGTTGAAAATAAGCGAGTAATTTAGAAAACAAAATTTCACCCTTTAAATCGAGATTGCGGCAAACGCAATGGGCGGATTTTCCCGAAAATCGAGATTTTCACTACCAAACACACGGGAATTTTTTCCGGGTAAAATCCTATCTTGACTGGACTAGTAAACTTACAACTGCGTTGAGAACTTCATTATTACCTATCACTAATTATCACACTTATTGCTAATTAACCCTCGTTTCTATACGAATTTTTGTTGTTGTGTAATAACCGCATTCTGCTCTATTTTGATGGTCTCAGTTGACGGCTTTGCACAAGGCAAGGTCTCACCTTCATCTTCTTTGGAAACCCTTCAAAATCTGCATTCTGTTTTGGTACGTTTGTTCATTACAGCAGCAGCAGATAACGAGCAGGTTAGGCCGGCCCAAAAGCTGGACCGCAGCATATCTTGTATTTACAACAGATGCATTGAAGCTAAGTCCAAGTCTTGCTTCTTTGCCAAACCCTTTCTGTGAATATATGATATGAATTTGCTTTTCGGAATAGAGTTATCCGAACTCTAGTAGCGAAGTGAAGCTATTGTTTTATTTATTCTAACAGAGGGAAGCCTCAGTTGTAGCAATTTAAGCTTAGGATCTACGTTATTTTATTCGATAGTTGCACATTTATGTTATCTGTCGCTGCTTTACTATAATGAACGAAGGAGATTTTCTAGACACTTTTTCCAGCTTTAGAAAACGGGTTACTGTCAATTAATCGGTACCACGAATCGGGCCGCGATTTTTTTTCTATTGGAAAGAGGACAATTTTCTGAGCATTTTAAGAACGCACTTCGACCTGGATTATCTAGTAGTTTTCGAGAAAACGGCATTTGAAAATCAAAATTTTACATGAATTTTACATAGGAAATTGATCCGCTCTTGAGTTCTATTGACGGTGCGTGCGTTCTGATATAGTCTTAGTGTTGGCAGTCAGACGCGATTGTGATACCGTACGGTGCACATCGAGCGTTGCTCACGAGTTTCACCCCTTACGAGTTTCACCCCTTTCGAGTTGCACCTTTGGCGAGGTTGTGCTACCTAGAGGGATGTTTTTAGCGAGTCAGCGGAGGGTAGCGGAGCGTCGGTTTTGACTATGGAGGGTAGAGGTAAGGAGGACAATCTCTGTGTACAAAAAGTGTCCTTCAAATAGTAATAATTAACGTTTCAGAAAGTGTCCAGAATGGCGCTGGTGTACCAAGAGGGTATGGTTTTTGAACTATGGAACATATCGCCGTCAATGTCTTTTTTCCAGGCCAGGGTTTGAAAGATTAATAAAAATGTTCAATTTATATTTTATTAAACTTTTATAAACAATTTTGTAGTATTTTAATTTATTGCTTTTTACACAATCTTGATAAATGAAACTTTTTATGTCAAGCGAGGAGTTTATATTTATTATTCAAGTTTAATTCTCAGCTAATGCAATATAGAGTCATCTACCTTCCATAGTTCAAACCATACCCTCTCGGTACGCCAGCGCCATTCTGGCCGTTTTCTGAAACCTTATTTAGTGCTTTTCAGTGGCCACTTTTAGAATAAAGCAGCCATATGAGATTGTCCTCCTTACCTCTACCCTCCATAGTTTTGACGAACGCAACCAAGGCAATCGAGATTCTAACCTAAAAACGAGTTCTGCGTTTATTTTTTAAATTATTGCATAATGTTGTGTAATACACCCGATGTACACGCGACTATGTCACAATCCTGCTAACACTAAGACTATATCAGAACGCACGCACCGTTAATAGAACTTTCGTGTTAATGAATTCCCTATCTAAAATGCATGTAAAATTTTGAATTTTCAAATGCCGTTTTCTCGAAAACTACTGGATAATCCAAGTCGAAGTGCGGTCTTAAAATGCTCATAAAATTGTCCTCTTTCCAATAGAATAATTTTCGCGGCCGAATTCATGGTACCGATTGACTGACAGATCCCAGAAAACGAATGTATGGATGCAACTTTTCAATTATATCTATTAAAAAATTTATTATATCTATGAAACAATGTCCTTATTACGATGTGGACAGAGTCATATTTTGAGGACTCGATTAGCCATTTTTGTATCCTTGATTGGGTGCAGTAACCATGGTATATCATATTTTACGTAATTTCAGCAAATCAGTCCAATTTGAGTATCTGGTAGACATTGTCTAATGATAATTTACATACTAAAGACCTTTTCTTTTGAATCTAACTATAATTTGCAATAAACTTATTTTATAAATCTTTGTAGGAAACTGTTTGCTAAATTTTTTGATCGTATGATCGATAATAAAGAAGTTCTACAGATGTCAGAAATATTTTCGAGATGAAATACCTAATTATTTCCTAGGAAAGTTGTTCTATTGCATATTTGTCACTGCATAGACTACTATATACGAAATACTAGACTATACAAAATACGGCTTTGCAAACTCGCAAAGTGTACTCTATTTGCCTGGTTCAAAGCGTCAAGCTCTTTAAAAATAAAAAATATCACTCCTAACAGTATAAAAGATCAAATTTGTGCTTAATTAACTTTTAATGCGAGTATAAAAGTCAACTCAACTGTAAGTACATTTTATTACCTTAAAAATATGAAGTAAAAAAATGAAATGGTATTGAAAGTACTGGGGCTGCAAGGTTACCTCAAGAATAAAGTAAATCTCATCTGATGACATTAAAAAGTTTGTTTTTTTGATCTAAGCTATTTGCTGGAAAGTTAATTTAATCATTTTCTGCAAAATAACATCAAATAAAACAAGTTCTTTTGAAATTTTCACTTCTATTTTGCAGATCCGTGACTCAAAAATGACAAGAAAGAACGTGAATTTAACATTTAACATCGCGTTAATTAATTTTAATTTTGAAGAGGGATTGTATCAATTTTTGCTGTTAATTATATATATATAGTTTTGCAGCAATGTTTGAAAACTAATTAGTTGAAACTTGTCAATGAAGTCGTAGTAACAAATGGGAATTATCAGAATATCGGCTGAACAATTTTGTAGAACGTAATTTCGATAATTAGCGAATTTAGTAGAAATTATTTTCAGTAATTTAAATTATTCTAGCAAACTCTTCCCGACCAAAAATTTTGGTTTAGTCGTCATAATTTTACAAAACTTACCAACATACTCAATATAATTATTAATAGGATTTTTATAAATCGAAGATTTCATTTTGATTATGAACATTTCCAATGGAAATTTTACTCGCTAGACATTTCATCAGAAAAAATTAGAAACTTATTTAAAAATGTTGACATTGCAGCCATTGATTTATTTTTATATGTACCTACATTCTTTCAGATTTATATTATAAATAGCTGGTCTCCTAATCAGTATCCTAGTCAAATAGACTGACTATATCAAATAGACACAATAAATTAAGAAATTAGATTATTTTTTAAATAGGACTGGCCGAGTAAATTTATAATACGGTTTTATATTACGCTAAATAAATATTTTGAAAATAAAGTGAGAACAGTAAAAAAATCGGTTTTAAACAAAATAGCTGTACAAAAAAAAATAAACAAATAAGTTTTTTTAGCACTACAATAAATAATGGCTACATCGTGGTTACCGGACATTTAAAATGAATTTGAAAAGATTAAATAACCATTCGAATTTCATCATCCACTGCTTTTTTCTTTTTATGCACCGTTTCCGAGATAATTGCGGAAAAAGAACCACCCTATTGTGAGGGTGTTTGTTTGAGAATAGAGTAATGTTCACATTTGTCAATAGGGAACACTCGGATATATATTTATGTAACAGGTTTTAAAATTATTATTTCCCAAATTGCTTTTTTTACATAATTTAATTGGACTATTAGGACGTTAATCGATTGAGTATTTTAAAATTTTATATTTTCTGACTAATTTAAAAGAAAATTGATGCCGTGAATACTAAAAGAACATAATTACCGCTAAAGATTCAATTGCCGTTGCTACTACTAAATTTTTAAAGATTAGAAATGCAAAATTTTCAAAAGTGGTAACGTAATTTATTATGTTTTTAATTTCCTCCAACTTTTTTAACTATAAAATGAGCAGTAATAGAAAATCGAATCGCGTCTTCAATTTGTTGATTACATGAATAATTTAATCACATTTTATATTTTACGATGTTGGTTTTTCTTCCGTTTTGCTGATGCCATAAAACTAATGAAAATTGATAATCAAACTTAAATTTAAAATTTTAATATATATACGTATTTTCAATTTTTCAAGCTTTCCAAAGTCAAATCAATTATTCCATTACTCTTACGGGGGATGGTGAAGCGGTGATTGAGAACAATCAAGCAATTTTAAACAAAATAAATTATTACGAGAAATATCGATTTTTTTAAATATTTGGAACCCCAATGCTATCGAAACTTATGTATATGCTAATAATAGACAATAATCAAGACCGATTAGAAATTTTCATAAAACCTTTGAAAATTACATAATAAGTTAATTCATAATGATGTTAAATCAAGCCTCAGTTGTTTTAAATAATTTAAATTAATATAACATCTTAGTTAATTGAAATTAACTCGACATTCAACTTCGCTTGTATTAAAACATCGATAAGTTTCGTATAATCTTAACAATATTGAAATTAATTACTCCACTCAACCAAGAACAATACAATAAATTTAATACTTAATTGTTTAATTATTTATGCACATTTGCGTTAATTTAAACTTATTAATTAATTAAGTAGGATTATATTGTGATGTTATCTCTGAAATTGTTACATTTAGTTACAATTTGTGATCGACGATTTGTCATTCTGATAATCCCACTGTGGTCTAATTTTTTTATTTATTTTTATTAATTCTGCAATTAAATCTAAGTTTAAATCCCACGTTCAGTTGGAAAAACATCGGCGTTGTTAAGTATCAGATGATTTTTTATCGCGGATTTAATGTGTTTAAATAGTCGATATCATTTTATCGATTTTCGAATAACTTCGGAAGTAGGTGTGAGGGTTTGATTATTTTGGGAAATTGAATGATTATGAGTTTTTAAGTGAAAACGAAAAAGTTACCGTCATCGGTTTTGATAATACATAATTGATTATTATTACGCGAATTTAAACCTTGAAATTTGTTTTTCACCAAGGAAGGAAGTTTACTTTATAATTTTCACCTAAAATAATTGTCCGTATCCTACCGGGCAATTAAGCAAATACTTTGAGTGATCGATTTTTTATAATGCAATTGAATTGAACTTGATTGATTTATTGAAATGTATTACTGACGTTTTAATACTATAAGAAATAGCGTACGTTTCAAGTTGAATTTAATGGTAGGTTTATTTTTACAGCAATTGGAAGTAACTGGAAATTTTCCTCAAGTAAACAAAATCTAATGTAATTGGAAAAATGCTTTATAAGAAAATTGCGTACTATATATCCAAGATATATTTATTACATGTAAACTACTATTTTTTTACTTAAAATGGCCGGAATGAAATGCTTTTAAGAATAAAAGATTTTCTTGAAAAATTTATTTTTATTTACAACCACAACAATGACTAGTTGCTCACATATAATGTGAAATATGTTAAGTTATTAACCGTGTGATTTATTTAAATTAAATCTTTTATTATATTCGTTCGGCCAATTAACATATTTTTAAATTGTTTATTAAAGAATTATTACGTAGTTATAAATTTCGTCAACGATCACCGAATTATATTCAAGTTCATCAATTAAACTGGTTTCATAAAGTTGTAACATTATATTTTGCTTGCTGCAGTGGCGCGGCGCATCTTTGGGTTTTAGGCGCAAAATGTCCAATCTAATGACTCTATTTGAGTGATTATAAACTCATTTTCCGGTTTTCGGATTGTTTGAACCTGCTTCTCACTAGATGACTTTGGTTATCCAATGTTCCTTAAACTGATGGACCATAGGCGCGCACCCAATTCGCCTAATAACCAATCCGCCACTGCTTTGCTGTGTGCATAAATGAAAATGGAAGTTGCTGAATAATCGTTGTAAGGGTTCACAAGTATGTTACACACTCTCTGTAAATCAACATTTAATGTTTATATAAAAAAGAACAGTAACGTCTTGTATGATTTATTATTGCATATAGGGAAATAAATTTTTTTTAAATAGAAGAGTTTATTAAAGTTGAATTTTATATTTATACTTTTAACCTCGTATTATTTTGAATACCGAAACTCGGAAACGGATATTATTTACATAGAGTACTTTGTGATAAATATATACGGTTTATATTACTTGAAATTATTTTGAAATAATTTGTTTCAAATTATAATTTTTTCAAGTTTGCTAATTTTTTTTTTTCGATAAAAAGGTTATTGATCACTTCTACGTTATTAATGAAATACGTCGGACATTTAATGAATTATGTAGACACAGAATTATACGAACTGCCATCGTTCGATATATTTTAGATTAATAAAAAATCTATAAATGTGTATGTGAAAGAAATGACGCTGAGGGAGTATAGAGCAGGGAGTTGGAAACTTCATGACAAATTAGTGAAACCGTGAATAGAAAATTTCTCAAATTTAGTTTTCTCTTGGTATTTGCGAGGGCAGAATATTGCGAATATATACCACGTCCAGTGTTATAATTCCACTTTGAAACGAATTAGATGTACGAAGGTCTATTTTTATGGTTCAAAATATTTGATCGGATTTGTTCCACAAAATAACCTATAAATAAATATAAAATACCATTTTTTATTATAATCAAATACTAACAGGCTATATGCTATATAAATATAAAAATTGTAGAATATTAAATTTATTTTGGTAGTAACGTATATTCTATTTTACTCAAATATGAATTATTATCTTGAATTTTTTTTCAGTATTTTATTTACAAAACTTTTATATTGGAGAAAATTTTATTGCGTTTCTAAAATTTGAATTACTTACAAAAAGTAAATTAATACAGTGGCGGCAATCTAAAATGCCCGGTGCATTTTATTTGCAATATACCTGTTACAATCGGCTTAATTTTAAGGGTGGTAATTTTTTGTAAAATACAATGACATACACTATTATGAGGTAACCCTTCTTAACCATTTTGTGTACAAAATGCATCAGTTTAGTTTAATAAATCTTAGAAATATAAAAAAAATCGTAGGTAGAAAGAATTTAACAGAAACTGAAAAACAGAAAATTTTAGTTTTACATAGTGAAAATAGGAGTTTTACCTATATTAGTGAGAAAGTTGGGTATGACAGACATACTGTAAGTAGATTTTTTTTTAAATATGCCATTAGGGCAGTACAAAACCACTTGACAGAGGGAATTCGAAAAGAAAAACAACCAAATCACAAAATCGTAAGCTTTGCAAAATGGCATTGAAAGATCGCTTCAAATCTCGAAGACAATTAAAAAAACAGTTAAAAGATGACCTTGGCGTAAATATTAGCAAAAAAATTTTACGTAATCGTTTAGCTGAATTCAGATTACGCGCTTAGGCTGCTCTCAAGAAACCGCGTTTTTCAAAAAAATCGAAACAAAGACGGTTACAATTTGCCAAAAAATATCAAAATTGGTCGGTATGTGATTGGAAAAGGGTCATCTTCTCAGATGAGTCAAAATTTTTACTCCATGGGTCAGATGGAAAGCAATATGTGCGGCGATTTCAAACCGAGCGCCTATCAGATAAATGCACCATAAAAACAACACGCGGTCGATTTGGAATTATGATATGGGGTTGCTTTTCTCAACGTGGTTTAGGTGAGCTACATATCATAGAAGGGTCTGTAAATATAAAAAAATACATTAAAATTTTAAAACCCAGTTTGGAGCCATCGGTTTTAAATTTATATGCTGAAAACAAAGAATGGTTTTTTCAGCATGATAATGCACCTTGACATACCGCGAAAACGGTACGTAATATTTTTGTAAATAATTTTTTTTTTCAAAATGTATTAATCAGGCATTGTTGTGAATACATTTAGCTAACAAATGATTGAATAATATGAAATTGATTCCTTTTTATTTTACACAGGTATCGAATTATTTTGTTAATAACGGTATCTATAGAATTGATTGACCTAACTTAAGTCCCGACTTAAACCCCATTGAGAACTTTTGGGCGGTTATGAAGAGGCATGTAGTTGACAATAGTCCTAAAAGTATACCTGAGTTGAAAAAAAGCGATAAAATTTGTTAGGGATAATCGTAAGCGACGATTACTTGCAGCGGTTAGAACAATCAATGCCACGCCGCACAGTGGGGCCAGATCGCAAATCCGCGGCCAAAATAGAAAAAATGAAGTGTTATTTTTAAGAAATTTAAATATACAGTTAGGTACAGTAATACTCAAAGGGTCTAACGACATAATTTAAAGGAGTCGAATGTATATACCTGGCCCACAATAAGCAATTGAACAGCGACCTTTGAACGCGCAGGTAGTACAAGCTTTGAAGCAAGTTTTTCATAGCGCTAGAAAAAGCGTGACCAAAGGCGCAAATTTTGTCCGATTTTCAATCTACAAAATGGAATCTTTAGGTGAAAGTATGTATATTATTTAGTACTTTAGAAAATTATATAATTGTAATATATGAATATAATCTTTATCAATTTTTTAAATGCAAAATAACGTAAAAAATACGTACAAAAATTGACAAACAAAGTTGATTAAAGTACACTGTCGGACGTTGTTGGGCGGAGTTTTTTTTTTCAGATTGTAGGTAAGACTTGTCTTTAATAGAATCTGAAAAAAAATCCTGCCCCGGAGTGCCCCAAGCGTAATTAACTAATATTAAAAATGAGAAGATAATACATGCAATAATGCATATATTATGTAATTCTCGTAATGCATGAAGAAGTTGATTAAAATAAAACGACAATAATAATTTTATTGTTTCGAAGGGATATATCAAGTTACCAAATTACACACAAATAAGCAGAGTCGGATTAAGGATATGTAAGGACCGGGACTAACTTTTTTGGAGGTCCATTGGCTTTGCATATTTAATAAAATGAGCCGCAGGCAAAAGATTTTTATTTTGAAAGGTCAACTGCGCTTAGATCAAAATAATGTAAAATTTTTGAAAAGATAAAAATTATTGTTATACAGATTTTATTATAGTTTTATAAATTAATTTATTTTAATCTGAGCTACAACTTTGGTGATTTAAATTTTGTTGCTTCAGTTTTTTTGAGGCTTTTCGAAAATTGGAGGCCCTGGGCTGCAGCCCCCTTAATCCGGTTCTGCAAATAAAATATGCCCTGGGCTGGGAAATACATCAAATTACATGCTCTGAAAAAAAAGTGTATTTTGTATTCTAACCACTTTTATCGTCAAAATTTAAAAGTAGATCATTCATATTACGGCTAGTTACTCAAACTAGAACTAAAAACGAAACTACATGTTTCAGTTTTCATTCAAAAAAATAAAAAATCAGAAACAAAGATGGGCAACTATAATTGGTTAAATTTTTTCCGTTTAGTAACGCTTTCTTAACACCTCTACTTTCAAAAATAAAACTAAATACAAATTAGTATCTTTTTTTGGTTTTGGATTTTTTGATATGATATTCGTAATCAGCGACCCCAAAAACCTATGTATACCAAGTTCTGCAGAAATTAAAGATCATTTTCATATGTAAGTCCGCCATATTAGATCCGCCATTTTGTTTTTGGATTTTTTGATATGATATTCGTAATCAGCGACCCCAAAAACCTATGTATACCAAGTTCTGCAGAAATTAAAGATCATTTTCATATGTAAGTCCGCCATATTAGATCCGCCATTTTGTTTTTGGATTTTTTGATATGATATTCGTAATCAGCGACCCCAAAAACGTATGTATACCAAGTTCTGCAGAAATTAAAGATCATTTTCATATGTAAGTCCGCCATATTAGATCCGCCATTTTGTTTTTGGATTTTTTGATATGATATTCGTAATCAGCGACCCCAAAAACCTATGTATACCAAGTTCTGCAGAAATTAAAGATCATTTTCATATGTAAGTCCGCCATATTAGATCCGCCATTTTGTTTTTGGATTTTTTGATATGATATTCGTAATCAGCGACCCCGAAAACCTATGTATTCCAAATTTCATAAAAATCAGAGAAGTCCTTCATATTTTGGCCGCGGATTTGCGATCTGGCCCCACTGTGCGCCGTTTAAAAGATGTAATAAAGGCCCAATGGAGGTTCAACTAAATATGAATAAATTTTTTTATTAACCAATATATTATTAATCAACACTTGACTACATTAATTATCTACTAAATAATTATTTTACTATAAAATTTATATCAAATTCGAGCGCAAAAATATACCTGAAAACAATGCTTTATTTTATAATGAAGTCTTTTGTTAGTTATTTATACTATCTATCATTGAATTTAATAATTTTATATGTATTTATAGTTAGACAATTATATAACATATGAATTAGTTCCATGTTAACAAAATTTGTAAGTAAAAATTAAGAATAACTTAAAATTTTTCAACCGGGCATTTTAGATTGCCGCCACTGTAGATTGCCCGCATGCTGAAATTAGTAACAATTAGAAGAACGAACGTTTTACAATTAAGAAAAATACTAGATTATAAGTGGAAAATTATTATAGTAATTTTTGTATGTACATCCGTCAGTTCCTACATTCAATTTTCCAACATTATTGTTTTCAATGAATGACGCCTTGTACTTTTTTTTTAATGGCAACCGCTTTTTATTTTTAATTTTCTTAAAGCTATTATTTCCTAAATAACATTATTCAAAATTTGACATTTAAACGGGGATTATTTAGAAAAATTTTGAATAATTAAATTTTTTTCAAGTTTGTATAGAAAACTTTTATTTTTAATTTCTAATAATAATAAATATTCTTTGATTTAAAACTTGATCGGATTTGTTTGGTGTATATTATTTTATAAGCTTGGGTACTTTTTGTTGAACTGTCATAAGTAATAAGCTACAAAGTTTAATATTGCAAGTTGTTTTCGCTAGTGACCTATATGAATTTTGATTAAAAATGAGCTCGGGTTTTCTCAAGTAGAAGCTAATTATTATGAGGTTTTATATTGCATAAAATTGCATATTATTTTGCGTTTATTTCCATAAATTCTTTATAAATTTATTTTAAAAAATAGTTGTAATTTTTAAATTTTTGATAATTAAAATTTTAAATTCTTTACTTTATTTTTGACCCACTCACCGAAATCATTAAACATCATCAACATCAATCATAAATTTGTCTAAATGTTCTGAATTTATCTCTCAATTACAGGTCAGCTCCAATTTTTTAAGTTAACCACTGACAACCCCTTAAGTAAGGCCTCCTCGAATGGAAGCTTAACGCTACTTGCATTATAATATAGTTGCTCCAAGCAAAAGATTATATAAAATTGTGTATTTAACAAAAATAACTTAGTTAAAACGTTAAGAATTTAATTAGTGACATTCTAGAAATGAAAAATTTAAATATTGAATATTTGAATATTAAAAAGGGGATAACATTAATGAAAACAGAAGAGCAATAGCTTACGCTTAGACAATTGTTTCTATCTTCTAGATTCTGATCAGGCTTGATGAAGAAAAGCAATATTTGAAAATAAAAAATCCTAGGAGACTTTCATGGATGTAAAAAATAATGTTGCGGATAATTAAAAAAAATCAGAATAATTAATTATTATCTACGCAGGGGTGGGCAACTTTTTTAGTCAGCGGGCCGAATTAAATTTTCTTATCATGACGCGAGCCGGAAAATTCAGAACCTAAAAAATGTTAAATTACTCGGATTTCAAATTATTAGTAATGAAACATTGTCAAATGCAATATTTGATAAAATTTGAAGAGTATTTTGTTGTATTTCCAAACTTTTTCAAAATTTTTCTGCTTCAATTTTTATTTGTTCTGGTGAAAACAATTTATATTTGTCGAAATTTTTTATTTCGAAAATTGTTTCATTACAGAGAAAAAAAATTGCTTTTTTGTCTATATTTGCTATTAAATATGTATTTCAAATGCAATAAAAATGCGGCACTCATTTTATGACATAATTAATAATTTATTACATTAAAATTTGTAATAATTGGAAATGGCATAAAGGCACTTACTTGAAAAATTAATATTTATTTTTCAATTGAAGTCGAATGCTTGTAAGTCATAAGTCATACACTGTTCACTACTGTGCACTGTAAACCCGATCAAAAAATTTTGTTAATAAAATTTCCGCGCATATGTTAATGAGGTCATTGTTCTTTTCACTATTGTCATTAAGGTTATCAAGTTGGCAGTTTTCTAGTGTCAAAATAATGCTTTAGGTATGAATTTCCTGCAGATTATTTTTGGTTTTTCTTATAGCTAGGTTAGCACTCGACTGCAACGAATTATTAGTACTCATAAAACCAATAAGTGCAAAGAGTACACATTGGCACACAGTTGAACCATTGAAGCTTTTTTGATTATACAGTTCAGATTGGTAAACCTGTCGTTAGTTCTGGATCCATCTGCCATAGTTCAAAAGGTTATTAGCAGATGGTACTATAAATTATTAAAAGGTACAGTCACTAGATATATACAGTACCGCAACGTCCGGCCATTTTGGGTCCAAATTTATGCTTCCTCTCTCGCACTCATTCACTCATTGTGCGAGTGGCTAATGAGTGCGAGAGAGAAAGCATAAATTTGGACCCAAAATGGTCGGACGTTGCGGTACTGTATATATCTAGTGACTGTATTAAAAGGTGTACTAATTGGTATAAACTCTTGGTATTTATTGATGCTAAACTTTTCCAATTTTCGTCATATATTAATTATAAATGTGAAAATATGTTTGAACATACAAAATATTCAAATGATTTAAATTGAAACTTAATTAAAGTTGAAATGTCCATAAGTGCATTGCATAGGTGATTTGTAAAATTTAAAAATCAATTAAATATCAAGCTATTTAAATCAATTAATCAATGTTTTTGGTTTTTTAGACATTTTTTTTATTTAGACGTTTCTGGGGTTTCAGAAGATAAAATCATTATTTCAAAAAAATGTCTGTGTGTATGTGTAGTCAAATTTTGTGTTCGCTTTTCTTCAAAAAGTAATAGGAATTTTTTAACCAAATTTCTTACTTACTACTTTATATTTGAGACTGAGCTGATAATTTGGATAAAAACGGAAACTTCAAGGTAGAATTAATTTTCTTTCGTTTTTTTTAAATTTTAAAATAAAAATTTAAAAAATTAGTTTATTAAAATGATAATAATTAATTATAATTTTTTTATTGGCAGTAATGTATTTGTCAATTCGTGGAAATAAATTTTAAGAGTGAAGTTACTCTATATACCACTCGACAACTCATTTAAGGGGGGTTTATGACAACAGATGGTGCTATAATAGACCATATTATTATGATGTGAAATATAATATTCACCATATATATTATTTATTATATAGATATGAAGCAATACAAATAAGTTTGTTTAGATTCAATTATTATAAAGCAAGTAGTCTATACTTCGGGCGGTTTACGTCATCACTTGTGGACTCGATAGAAATATAATCTACTGAATCCATTTCAAGTAATGCAGATTGGGTGAACCTCGTGTTTTTTCCAAAATTTGTTTTTTTTTTATTAAATAATAATATTTGGTGTAATTAGAAAATCATAAAATTTCATAAGAAAAGAAACACATAAGAAAAATCGCTGTTAATTTGGTAATTTTGCAGCTTTTGTATTGATTTTTCTTCCTTTAACGAGCAACATCGTACCTAATTTTTAAAAATTTAAAAATCCAGAAAATGTCCAGAAGAACCAAAAATATTTCAATTCTCTTTTTTTTGCAAGTCAATTTTTTCAAAAAAAAATCCATTCTGTTATGGGGGGATATAGGGATACCCTATATGTTATCCAAATTTCAATATCGATTTATTATTAGTTTAGGAGATATTAATTTCTGAAATTTTATAATTATTTAAAATGATAATTACTTACTTTGAATTTTTTTTTAAATATAGATGGGGCTTTCTATTTCCTGCACTGTATTATTATACCATAATTTATGTACTATTCTAGTGATCTTTCGGTAATCCGGTAGATATCCGACCAGAACATTGACGGATTACTGGAAATCACCCATTTAAACGGCTGAAGCTAGGTTTTATTGTTTACATATTATACCGAGCTACTCGCCTGGTATTAAAAAGTAAAGTGTCGGATTATGAGGGAGTACTCTATATGAAATATTTAAGATTACTATATTGGAGAAGCTATACTATACTATAGCGAGATGTTCATAACACAAAAGTTTGTGTATGTTTTTTAACTTTTACGTTTTTAAGTAATTTTGTATGTAATGTACTCTTGGGTTTCCCACTAAAATTCCAAACATGCTTTACAATTAAAAGTTTTGCTTATCTAACCTTACATGAACGGTATAATTTATTTTTTTATGTAAACACAATCGACTAAATTTAATTTCAATTGAGACATCAAAGAGACTTGCTATCGTAAATAGATATCATCTGAATTGCAGTATTCCACTTGAGCCAACGTACGTAGTCTATACTATTATATTTATTTTTATAAATTTTTTATTATTAATATTTAATTCTCGACATATTTTTTTGAAAATTTTTTATATTGCTCAAGTGTTCCATTCACGAGATTTTAGGCAGATATATCGGGAATTATACAATTGCATAATTCTTTAGGGGCAAAAATTTTGAAAAATATTAGTATTTATTTTGGAATTTTTTGTTCAAAATTTTGTGATTAGCAAAACACTTCGAGAAAACTTTCCATGTTATTAAATATTAGTTGACCCCTGAAAACAAATGCGCACATTCATTGTTTTGTTTTTTTGCAACAAATTATTAGCTTATAATGTCCTGCAATTTCATAAAAATGTTTAAATTGTTACAATAGAAAATTAATTACTAATTTTTGGAGCTACTTAAAAATTTAGCAAGGACGTTAACCAAAATACATACAGGATTGCATAATTGAGTTTTAAAGTTGAATGATTATTTTATTAGTTGAAATTGGAAATTATTATGGAATAGTAGCATGCAAATGATAAATTAATATCTTTATTCATTATTTCGTGATAAGCTTCAGCCCTTTAAAATATTTTTACCAGCCTCTTTTTTAAGTTATTAAATGAAGGGGATTAAGTTTTCGTTTTGCTGTGCGAATGTAATATTTTGCTTTAATTGTGGAAGCTTTTCTCGTTGTTTTTAATGTCGAGAAAAATACTTGAAACATATGCAATTGCGAGAGTTAACTTGCTCTCGGAATCCTAAAAACCTAGTATAAATTGATCTCTAAATACTTCCTTTCCGAATATAGGGGTTGTGTAAAAAGTACAAAAGTTACTGTCAAGTGAATCCGGTAGGGGGTTTACAGAAATAATTTATTGGATTAAATTAAAATTTATTTCATAAAAATAAAAGAACTTTTAATTTATTGTTAGTGAATAATGCTTCATAATATTCTACTTTTATGTGCTCTGCACAAAATTTTGAAGTTGTTTGAAATAATTATTTTAGTATATTTTATAATTAGTAGTATGTTTAGTGAGCTTTGTTTTAGGTTATTATAGTTAGGGCTCGTGTAATTACTTTCGTATTCAGCTTGCTCTATTTAATTTAAAAACATCAAAAAATTTATGACATTCAACGTAAATTTACCTGTGCTAGCCAGCATGTTGTGTACCTTAATTAATTTTTTATTTTTTACAATTTTTCATTATTGAAGGCTGAAGCTGAAATAACTTTTATAATACGAAATATCTTATCTGGGATTGTAATCTATCGATCTAATTTAAAATTTAATGATGGTGATTTATCTTTAATTACAAAATAATTTATTAATTTTAAATACTTGAACATGGCCTTTTTTAAATATAAAAAAAGTTAAATTAACATAGTCATTATTTTCAATTTTCATTTATCAGTTGATTCAGTTTTACATATATCTATTTGACGATTTTTATTGAAGTGAAACATATAAATTTAAACAAGTAAACATTAATTAAAATAACGAAAATATACGTCTATAACACGTTACATAAATAACCAAGTTTTGTACATGTGTTTTCAACGATTATTATAGGTTATTTTAACCGTATAATGTTGAAAACACGTTAATTCAACCGACATATTGTGCTTAAGGGGATGTAATCGGTTATTCAAATAATTTTATTTGCTAATTTTTGGAAAATGTTAGTTTAATTGCTTTATAATACAAAGCCTCTAATTAAAGCATCTCATTCAAATTAATACTTAAAACCAAATTTTTTACTATTCGTTCTAAAGTGCCTCGAACGTAGTTCAAAATTAAAAGATTGTTGGAAGGAAAAAAGCAAATAACATTCATATTTTATCATATGAAATTATACCAAAACTGTCGAAACGATATTGAAGGGAATAGACTCTCCAGTCATTATTGCTAGTTTTACCTGGAAAGTTTTCCGGTAGTTTTGATATTTCACATTTTTATTATACTTATTTTTTCCCATACACGTTTTAAGCTAAACTTTACAGCGTTCGTACGCCGAAACTATTAATTTTACAAATTAAAATCCAGACTGAAGCTATAGAAAATTTCCTCTAATTTCTTACATCGCATCGTAAGATATAATTTTCATCGTAACATGAACCGGAAAGGAAATATTGTCTAGAAACAGTTTTTTTGGGTGCCATTTTTCCAATATGACTTCGCAAGAGGCAAAGTGAAAATTTGAAAAGAGCACCTCAAAATCTATCAAAATGTCACATATCAAAAACGTTTTCCGTTCTTTTCCACAAAATGACTAGTTATTACGTTTGGAGTAGTTTAGACATGGATTACGCATCAGATATCTCTGGTTCAAATCATAACTTCAGGGAATTTTTTAACTTGACTGTCTTGCTTGGAGAAACTAACTAAACGAATTTTCTAAAATGATTTAAGTAAAATTATCTCTTTTAAAATTAAATTAAGTGCGATTTTTACTAAAGATCATAGCACTTAGTATTAATATCTCTTTAGTCGGTTTTTAATAATTGATAAGGGTTTCATTAGGTAGGGTTGTGTGTAATTTGTTTTTATAATTTGTAAGGGTATAATTAGGTAGGTAATATCCAGTGTTGTGTTTTCCGGTGGGCCAAGCTAAGAAATTCTTATAAAATTCTGTAACTGGACCGGTGCGGGCAGACCAACCCACTACTGTAAACTAATTACATTTAAAATTATATTTTATACTATTATTCAATAATCGCTTTTCTTCTTTTTTTTTTCGTAAAAAAATTTCATTTTTAAGTTTGTTACGTAAATTAGTTTTTGGCAATCAACCAAGCAGTAGGATACTATGACGCATGTTTCATTAATTAGAAATAAATTTCAGGTTTTTCGCGGGATAAATCAAATTGGTAATAAATTTTGAACGTACGGTTTTCATTCGTTTTTATTAAAAATAAATTGAATTTTTTAAGTTCCTAATAGAATGACGCAAAATCAAATGAAAGAGAGTTGGATTTTTTAATTATATAGCGCCACTTTGTTGATTTAATGCTTTTCATTATCAATTGCAATTAAAGACTTTGTTCTTAATTGCTAAATTTATTGGCGATTCGAAATTTAAATAGTGTCATTGTTAGTTATTGTGCATCGTTAGCGTCATTGTTAGCATAACTACTTCATTGTTATAGAAGTTTGCAAATTTAAGATGTAAGTTACATCCTTGCATTACATTATTAATAATACGGCGATTAAAATTTTCTTATGGACTATTGGTTATTTTATCTTGAAAAAATGTTAATACTATTTTATTTGTTAGGTTACTTCGGATGTCTCTTAAGTTTAACACTTATCTCGATTATTTCATTTTATCCAGAGATACCTAATTATTTATTAAAACACTGGTCACGATTTGAATTGCTCGAAATTCATAAACATGACGACGTCCAGAATTTGCAGAAACAAAACTTCGCATATAACACTCATCCGTTGATGCGTGGTTCGTATATTGATTAACTTTAGAGTTGATTTGATTGGCTTCGATTCACTGCAGACAATGGTTCTCAAGCGAGACAAATCGAGTTATTAGTAAATCTTTTTATTAGTTTTATTTTCCCAATAGAGGGAAATCCATTGTTGCTTTTAAGCTACCTACTTACAAAAATTACTTTAGTAATTTAAAAAGTATTGTAAACCTGCAAGAAATTCTATTATTTCAGGACTCCAAATGTTTCGTAAATCAGTATTTATTTACCTTAGAAACTATAACAGGCGGAAAGCTGTTTTCAACAATTTAAAATAATTTTTCCTTAAAAAAAATATTTTGTTTCAATTACTGTTAGTAATATGTAGTTCACGATTTCGATAAATTTAAAAAAGCCACTACTTCTGTTTTATTTATTTATTTATAATCAAACTTTATTGGAGATCATCGAATTTTGTACGAGAAGTAAATCTACCCATCGCATCGTAAGGAATCGAAATCACCTAGTTTTTTCTCCTGAATATTAACATTTTCAGGCTTACAAATCACGACGAATACAACCAAATTTTCTCTAGAGAAATTTTTTTAAATAAAATTATGGAATTCAGGAGAGATTAAATAAGAATGACAAATCAACTTGAAAAGTAACAAAAGAGAGGAAGATGACAACTACTTACATTGTCATATAAGGAATCGAAAAAGCTTAAAAAATCGGTGATGATCCTTGAAACTACAAGAGAATGTTGATTTTAACTAACGATTTACAGTGTTCACAAAATTAAAGATTTAGTCGTAATCTTGCCTGAAGGCGAAAAGAAGCTGGAAAAGGCATGGAAAACTAAATTAGAGTAACGAAAAAAGTTTAAATCCTGACAGCTTTGACATATTTTAATTTATTTATTATTTTTTATTTTCAAATTACAAATATGTACTTAACTAAAATAAATTTTTTTTCAATTATTGTATAACATTCGTACACATTTAACTAATTTCGTCCTTGTAATTAGAAACATTATTACAATCAACATTTTGATTACTGAGCGTGGGTATTTAATTAAGAATTATTGTTACTATTAAGATTCACTGTAAATGTAGCAATCACAGTAATGAATTTGGTTTTGGAACCCTATCAAACCTGGTCTATAGGTCTACAGTATGCCTCTAACTTCCTTGCAAGGAGCACTAGCTTGTCAGCAAGTTGCAGTTGAGTGTATTCGCACATCAAATTAAGTAAATTATAACTAATTATTTAAAATACCAAAAATTAACCACTGTCTCAAAATTTATTATCATTAATAATTTTAATTAATAAATATAACCACAACGGTAACTATATAAACTTCTGGTCACAGGAAAACATTTTAATGTTTGATTCTAATCACAGCAGTATTAGATTGCCATTACCACAACTAAAATGTCCGTATTTTCATTCAAGAAAACTGAACATTGGTGGTTGACCGCAAACAGTGGTGTAGTTTGTGGTCGACAAAATTCTTAAAATCAAATAAAATATAATGCAATAATTAAAATTCACAGCATAAATTCATAACGGCTCCTGTCTTTATTCGGGTTATAATTTTAAGGGGGTTTTGTCCTCTTCCGAGCTATGAAGTTATTAAAATTTATTACATAATAAATACTCTATAGAAGAAATGTTGAGATACATTGAAATGGTATGCATCAAATGATGAACTAAAAGTAATCTAGTTTTTATTTTATCAGATTTAAGATTTCCGTAAGGATAAAAGGACCACTTGTCCTAAGCATTTTTTAAATTTGATTTTTTATCTACAGGAAAACTCATATAAGCGTGATTAAATTGATACGTCGTTGTGCTAAATTTTAAAAAAAGGTTAATAATATTTTAATATCTTAATGTTAACAATTAAAAAGGAAGAATACACGGAATGTGAAAACTAAGTCTCCGAATAATATAATATTAATGATACTAATTTATTTAAGCAAAATTAAATTATAAATGTAGTTTAAAAGGTATAAAGTAGCGAAAAATTTTTTATTACAAACCTTAATGAAATTTAAAATAAAAATCCCATTTTAGAGATACATAGCTTACCGGATCTTCATCTTATCAAAAACGCACAAAACAGTTAATTACACATATAAAATTCACAGAACGCAATGAAATTTATACAACTAAATCGTATAAATGGGCATATTTTTTTATTGAAAAATGCCAAGTGGACATCGCGTGCAGGTCGTCACCCTGGCTGCCCCTTGGGGGCTACGAGCATTGACCAGAATATTGTAGCGAAAAATAACATTATTTTAATTTCGACACAGATGGGTCTATAATCTATAAATAATTAAATTATTAGCCTTTGAAAATATATATTAATATATTAATTAAGTTAGCTGCAAAGTTAACTGCCTTATCAATTAAAAATTATCCCAAAGTTCAACTATAATTAAGTAGGATAATGTGTTCATACGGATACAGAGAGATGCACACTTTCTTAGAATTTTCTTTTTCTTTTTCGATAAAATAAAACGAAAAACAATATACAAAAATTTTGTATTAATAAAATTGATCTGAAAATTGATTACACTCACGAAAGACCAATATTATGTATTATTATGTAATATAGTGCAATATTGCGGCAATATAGAAAATCAATATTGCACTAATCTTGGTGCAATATTGCGCTAATTTGATGACTAATATTGCTTGCTATTCTTCATCAAAAATTGTTGACGAGTTCGGATCCGCATGACCTTAGTCACTGGGAGGTGAAGGTATAATAAAAATTTGGAGGTATGGGATACCGTCTAAAACAAAGAAAATTTGAAAGAAAATCTTTTTATTATAATAATCATCTACGTATTTCACACCACGAAGTGAAAAAGTCAAAGTAAGTTATATCGTCTGGAGCGTACAAAAGTTTTATCCCGAGTTGACAACAATAATAATTATAGTTTGCATTTGGAGTTATTATTTACATTTTTGTTAAATGGCGAGCGCAATGCCATCTTCTATGTTGCATTATTTTATTATAAAAATAATAAAATGTAATTGTTCTTAAGGATTAAATTTTTAATGCTAATACTATCGTGCAGATAACGTGGATAATAAGGCGGAGATAAAAGCTCCACTAGGAAATGTTGAAATCAAGTTAAACTAACTGAACACCATTTATTTAAATTTTCACGACCCATTTTCTTAATTTTTTATGTTTCAGTGCATGAGGAAAAGCGAGTAAAAAACAAGTTAGGTTTTTATAATGTTATCGCTGATTATAACACCTTGTTATGTATTCTAAATGCGAAACTTCATTGTGAAAAGTTTGCTCCTGCAGTATAATTGGGTTAAAAGTTATTTTTCCTGCAAGGAGTAGCATTTTAATTTATTACAAATTTATGAAGTTAGGTGTAGTTTTCCATCCATTAATACGGCATCATATATGGAAGTTTCATTGGGAGACTTTTTGAAGAAAAGTTGAACTAATTAATGTATCACCATGTCTACGGAATTTATTTCTGTATGTTCTTTGATAGGTATACAAAAATTTATTTCACTTGTTGACATTAATTTACATAGCACATATTTGCTTTTGCTTTGCCTCGGAAAATTGGAATATTAAATCTGGAATTTTTAAATTAACTTTTAAATGGGTACTTGAAATATGAAAAGCATAATTAGCAAAATTGTTCTGTATAATGCATCCGCACGTTAATTTTGAATAACATCTACCGCACACAAATCACGAAAAAATGAATATGAAAAATTACGTCGAGATGTCGCTGATATCAAGCGTAAATTGATGTTTTAAATATTAAAAAAGTGTGAAAAGCCTGAAACATAAAATGCGAAAATTTTGACGTTATCGTAACGTCGAATTAACGTAAGCGACACGTATTATTTAGTGGGCATTTCCACTGCAATTTTAATTGTTGAAAATTTTAAAGTATTAAAGGAAACTTAAAGCGCTTATTTTAAATTGTCTTTTTAACTAACTAAAAAATTAAAATTTTCAAACTTTATGTTGTTTCCGTGTTATGGTACTTATTTTTTACGGTTGCATATGGGAAAATTTTGTTCCTTACTCTCTTGACGACAATTTTACATATGATGGAAGATAAAAAGATGGGGAAATTGTAATTTGATATAATCTCTCTTTGTGTACAAGGTAATTCAAATTTTAAATCTTACCATAGGGATCTTTCGTTTTATTTGAATTACTGAAGTGTGTAATTTTGATTAAATTTTTTTAAGTCAACCAAAAGTTGGTTACTCACAAGGCCTCTATTTAAAAGTAATTCTTGATTAAACTTTTTCTTGTTCAAACGTTTACATAAAACTCGGTTGGATGTCGTGTAAATATATTACAACTCTTGCGAATATTTTGTTGACACTTGTACAATCAAATTAAGTCTTCCACATTTATTTTTGTTTTATCTAATGGAAGCGCAAATAAAAAATAGCTCCTTTAATATAATATTGCGTTACACACTTCCCAACATACCATTAATTCTTTGTTATTATTTTATTAGTACTGATAAATTAATTCATTGAAAACTATCAGAGCACTGATTAATTATACTTCACATAATACACGCTATTTTAGCAGATCTTAATTATTTAGTAAATAACCGCTAGGAAAACATACCTAGAAATTATTATTACGTCGTGTTAGCTGTCAGCGTCAACATTTACAAATTGCCATGGTTTTCATGGTTTTTGTACCTTCCTGAAAATTAAATATTTAAATTGTGATAACAAAAAATCTAAAATCAAGGGACCTAAGTGCTACTTATTATTTTGATAGCGGTGATTTTTAACCCAAGAACCAATTCTTAACAAACTTTTTAATTTTCAACTATTGAAATTAAATTGTCAAGATAACTTACTTTTTACTCTTTTAAAAATATTGTTTGTTGTATGTAGATACAAATTTGTAAATATGTATTGCGTGCAAAAATAACTCATTAGTTTTTCCAGCGTTGCGTAAACGAAACATTTTTTTAATATTTTTATTTAATTTATTTACATTTAATTGCATCGATATATTTAAAAAAAGGTTTCGTTATAAGGAAAGGAAAATTTCAATAATATAGTTTTAGGTTTTACTTTGTAAATATCAATTATAAAATAATCAGTTGCAAAAATTATCGTATAATACACCGCGAGATTTTTATCTTTATGCGGTTTTCCACTATCCACCTCCTCCCTTCGTTATTATTCTATTATCTTTTTGTATTTTTACTAGATAGCCCTAATTAATCGTCGATTAAAAAGAGAAACTAAGAAAAATTGAAAATGCTTAATCTTGAGTAGTTTACTATAAAAGTAACGAGATTTTTACATAAAAATGTGATTTTACATCAAGGTTTGCTGTTAAAACAAATTTTTTTGCGTCTTCTGTAAAATTTACTTTTCATGATTTATGTATTTCTGAAACGAACAATTCAACTATAAATGGTTGCTTATTTCTTAACGAATCTTGTTTGTGAATTTTTAACTAAAATTTAGTCGATCGTTTCAGGTTCACAATCAAGAAACAATTTTTGTTTTCAACAAAGTAATCTACAAAAACCTGAAAAAACTGGATTTGTAATATCAGCAATTTTTTGAAAATTACAGGAATTCTCTGAAAATCATTAAAATTCTTTGCAATTGAACTTTTCTGAAATCTTTGAAATATCTTAGAATTCATTAAAAATCTTCAGAATTTTTTAAAAATTGTTAAAATTCCTTTGAAATTCTTGGAACTTTTTGGATAATTATTGCAATTCTTGTATGTAATTCTGATCTTAAGGTGGTTAAATAAATGGAAGTTAATGAACATAAAAATCAGAACTCAGAAGTAAAAATCACATCACGTTGGCCTTTTTCCTAAAAGAGAAAGGGATACACATCACCATATTATGTATCCTTTATACATATTTATTGTTAATTGTATAAGTTCTGTTTATTAAGAAGAGAAATTAACGGATCAACTACCAGATAATGTAGCTCATTTTTACAGCACCACAACAACCTAATGTGGTTTGGGAGAGCGCAGTACGTAACGTGTTCTCCAAACGGTTACCCACATATTGATTACAATTGATTATTGATAACATCAATTACATCGATGTACCGTATTTCATTATACAGGGTGGCTCAATTTCGATGCCTCTTAGGAAATCGGTAACTATCTCTTTTTTTGAAAAAGGCTCAATGGCCAAAACTGGAATTTGCTATCTTTTTTTTTGTTCTCGAGTTATACCCAAATGTTCGACTATTGGACTTTTCGATAAATGTCGATATCTCGGTTGTTTTTGAAGTTTCCAAAAAAGTATTAACACTTTCTTCAGACACTTTTTTAAGGGCAACAAGATGGGCTAAAGAGATGTGAATTCTCACCGTACTGTCGACGTACAAATGCAAGGACAGTTCGGTTTTAGTATGTGGTGTGCTCTACTTGGCAATCGTGTTTTAGTATACTTTATGTATAATGTATTAATCAATTAAAATATTTTAATTAACTTACCTAACCTACATTAGTTCTCCGAAAAACATTTTTAGATTTGTTTATTTTTTTTCTTTTTCGAAACCAATTAAAATATTCACCTATTAGTCCTCCTTTCCTTAAATTCCTTGCAGGTTAAGAAGCTGCGAAGAATTTGTTTATTTTTATTATTTTGTTATTATAAAATTGCTCATGATCATCTCCGCATAAGCTCGCCGCCGCCTGGACTAACGGTACTAATAAATAAAATGTAAAAACAGTTGCAAATTTTGACTCCAAAATTTTTGCCGTTATGGTTCAGTTTGATACCTAACTTCGAGGAACTTGTGATTATTAACGTTTTCATTTAACATTACTTTGACCAATTTTGCCAAAAATTTTTGATTTCTGTTTGGTGCCTATCTATTCTACTATTCGAAGTATTTCAGTCATCGTCCTAAGCAAGACGTTAAAAGGCCCATTGAATGTCATCATTTAAATCAAATGATGCACGATAAAAAAACATCTATTTTTATATTTTTTTATTTAATTATATATTTTTTTTATTTAATATTATCTTTATTTTTTTTTATTGATATTTACTAAAAATATTACTATCATATTTAATTTTTTGATATTCTTAATTTTTATTACATTTTTTAATTAAATGGGATGAAACCGAAATAATGGACCTCACATACAGTGACTCACAAAAGTTTTCGGACACTTCTATGTTAATAATGTAAATTGAACATTTTGAAGTCGTTTTTTGCCATATAAAAATCAATTTTACAGCAAAACTTTTTAGATATTTTTTGTTGAAAATTTCATTGGCTTCAATTTTGCATCTATACATTTTTCTATTTTGTCCCACCGTTTCTGACTTACAGCGACATAAACAAGACCATGTAAAATACAAAAAATATTATCCTTTGTATATCAAAAACGATGTAACAAAATTGAAAAATGTATAGGAATAAAATGTAGAGAATAAAATTTACAAAACAAATATTCTTATTCATTTTTCAATTTTGTCGCACCGTTTTTAATATACAGAGGATAATATCTTTTGCATTTTACGGGGTCTTGTTTATGTCGCTGTAAGTCAGACACGGTGCGACAAAATAGAAAAATGTATAGATGCAAAATTGAAGCCAACAAAATTTTCAACAAAAAATGTTTAAAAAGTTTTGCTGTAAAATCGATTTTTAGTGCCCCGAAGAAAGTGCCTGAAGAAAGTGTTAACATTTTTTTGGAAAAATCAAAAATTATTTTTTATTTCTTACCAAATCAAAACAGAATTTAATTGATCTCTGGTAACATTTTGCGATATGACTAGTATTCAATATTATTTATTATTAAGAAAACTTCAGGATATCAAAAAACATTTTTTTGCCAGAAGAAACTAGATGAAAGTGGCTCTTTTTTTCACATACACGTGAAATTAGATGAAATAGCCTATTTTCTGGGGTTAAATTTTTTAAAATTGTTTTGAAATTTGCTGTTAAAATTTTTACAAAATTTGATTACTTGTAAATGATTTTATTTGTTGCACAAGTTTATTCTATAAATTTAAATAGACAACGTAAATCATTGATTTTCTAAACACATAGTTCATAAAGTGTCGAAAGATAGAGGATTTAAATAAATAAATTTAAGTAAATATAACAAATACCCGTTACAGAATAAAAATAAACTTAGATTTTCATTCTTATTATAGTAGTATTAAAATCGGCTGAAGTTACTAAGAGTATCAAAATTTTTGTCCCTGTTGGTCAAAAACATAAAATTCGCATTATCTCGAAAATGGTGCATTTAATCGAAGTGAAACACGATACTTTTGGAAGTAGTACTTTGTTTGTGTCTTTTGTACTCGTTGATAAAAAAGCTTTGTTCAATAGCGCAAGTAAGTGAGTTTCAAAAAATGTTTTCCGAAAAACGCCAAGTTCGTGAATATTATATTAAATGGATCACGTGATATTATTGGAAAATGAAACTTATATTCCTTTAATTTTGAAGCATTCACGCTTTACTTGGTCACTAGTAAAGGCACTTTACTCGGAAAGTGAACAATGAGAGAAGGAAAATTTGTTTGTAGCGACTTCAATTGTCAAAAGCAATGCCCGACGGATATTATGTAAATAATCATTACACCCTATCCCGCTATATATTACCTACAATCATTGCCCTCTGTTTAAAATTGACATTCTGTACATTGTTATAGTGTTTGACAATGCCATACTGCGATAACGTACAAGATATTTCTCTTTTATTCTTCTTCCTTTGTTTTTAAAGCGCTGCATGTTAAATTGGCGTACTAGCCTGCTACATGTTTGGTTAAATTTTTTGCATATCCAATTATCAAGAGAAAACGAAAACCTTAGTCTGAACTTTAGCTTATCTCTTTTATTTTTAATTTTGATCTCAAAAAAAAACTTTGACCTTATTTGAAAGCTCCGAATAATCAAAATTCCATTCACTTCTAAATATTTATGCTGGAGTGCGTTTGCTGAATTAACAGCTATGAAAACAAAAAAGCATTTTAGCTTTAATCCGGCGAATGACATCGGATTAACATTTTAAAATGTTATGCTGAATATTATGCAAAATTCTAGGCTTACCCTTTTAATTACCGGAAAATTTTGTTTTATAAACATTATAATGCTCTTTATATATTTGAAAGTGCTTGATGTGTAAGTTTTTGATTTTAAAATTTCAATAGCATACAAAATATACGGGGTGGTTTAAGTTCTCTTGAGTAGAAATACCGAGCGGATCCTGCAAGTTTTTTCAAACTGATCCTAAGCCCGAAATTGTTTAATACAATTTTTGATTAGTAGACTATGTTAATTTGCAATGAGATGAACAGACATTATAAAAAACTGATATCTAAGATTTAAATTAAAAATTCGAGTAATGAATTTTGGACACGGATATGGTCTAGGATCCGCTTAGTATATCCACTGCAATGGGGACTTCCCCCGCAATCGAAATATGGAATTATAGCAAATATAACATTGCTGCTTAAAATCTGTGCAGAAATTAGATTCTATTTGCAGATTTGGCTACCCTATGGGGGAGAATAATGCCGTGGGCGACTAAGTAAGTGTAGTTTTGAAGAAATTGCTTTAATTGACAGTGGGGTGAAGAGAAGATGTAAGATGGGTAGTCTGAACATTTTGAATTCGCAAAGTTGCAGAACTAATTTTCGCTGAGAATAGAGTTAAATCATTTTTAAACCGAATTAATTGTATGTAAGCCTCGAGCAGATCTGATGGTTATTTTATCCCTGAAAATTATAATTTAAAATTACAAAAAAAATTATCAAATCATTTTTTATTTCGGCGCAATCTATCACAATAGGGAACACCTTGATAAAAATTATATCTATTAATTTTGTAATTAACCAGTTTGTTTATAAACTTGATATTTAATACTGTAAGAATCTCTTGATATACTGCTGATGGAAATGCAAGCGCCACTTATTTTGGATAGGGTTGTGTTTGAGGTTTTTGTCGAAACGAAACGGAGTTGTAAATTACTCACACACGTGCTCGATACAATCGAAATTTTGAATTTCGTTCTTTGTCTTATCGCGATTTTTTAATCAAATTCAGTCTGAGGATTCATAGTGCTAGTTTAGACGTGTATGCGCGCGCTTTGGTTGTATGTGTACGGGTTCATACCAAAACTGCGAGTATTGATCAAAAATAATTCACCCCTGCAATTAACATAGGGTTAATAAGAATAATTGCTTAATAAAAACCTGTTAATGATCTTTAATGTACATTAATTAAGCACGGGTTGATTATAAAGTGTTAAACCGTGTTCCACACACACATTACGAAAATGTTTGAGCTGACATACTAATGCCGCTTAAATGAAAATATTGGGAAAATATTTTTACTTGTCTTCTTTAGTTTGATTTGGAAACGTTGGAAATTTTATGATATAAATATTAAGAGAAAAATAACAAAAAAATCCAGATCAAGTGTTTTTACTTGAAATCAGTTTTCTGTACTCGTGATGGAGCGATAAAGAACGCCAATACCGAAAATTGAGATGCGTGGGTTCACTTTTCATCTACATAATCTTTGAAGTGTTTTCTAATCAAAGTTTTATTTTAAAAATTGATGTTTTGTTTTTCTACGAACTGCCGTGTAAAAGCTTCTGCCACAAACTTGAAATTTTTTATTTTGAACCGTTGGGCTGAGAAGTAGAGAAAGTGCTTGAGTTAGCGAAAGTATCTGATTGGTGTCCAATCGGAAACGTCTGTTCTATTGATGACGGGCTCGATTTTGTTATGTATGAAAGTGCTAGTAACTTTTAGCAAGTATCTAATGAAGTGGTCTAGTTTGGAGTAATTTGAAAAGGCGAATTTGTTACATTTATAACCGCAAACACTTTACCATACGTAAAGGCCTTCTCATGAATAATGCTAAATTTTATTAAATCATATAATGGATTATGAACTAACTACCCCAAAATTTATTGAGTACAAATTTAATGCTTAGGTTAACCGGTTAACCTCTTTCACTGTCAGAAATAATTAATAGGCATTTTAATTTCTTCATGTTGCTCGTAATATTTATTTACCTTCTACCCCCCAAGTATTATTGTTATATTCACCCGAATAAGTTGGAAAAAAAATAGCATGGAATTATTTTTTTTTTTTAGTGAAAATCAAAAATTTCAATACATAAGTGACTATTTTAACATAAAATAGCATTTTAATGCTATAAAAGCGAATAACTTTTTAAATTTAAATTTTTAATATTATTTGTCAATATTTAATTTAAATAATTCTGCTGAATTTCAATTTCAGTTCGCTCTTTAAGGTAAATCAAATTATTTTTGTTGTACTTAGCAAAATGTCGTTCAAATATGAGTATTATAAATCTAAAATTGAAGTAATAACTAAAATTGCGATTGAATAATTTGGACGATCGAAATTGGTTTATGGATTAAATTTGTGCATCAAAAATTGAATCGTAGCTTTTTGTACGAATCATTTATTCATTAAATACTGCCTTTGTGGATTTAACGATATTTTGCGATGGTATGTGTATAAAAACGCAACTGTTCCGTATGTAAGTTTTAAATTAGGGAAAACTCATTTAGTAAGTCACATAGGAATTGGTTTTACAGAAAACCCATTCATTCGTTGTATATGTTAACTATAACAGTAGATACAAAATCAATTTAGAAATACTCTTGGGAAACGATAGAATTGGAAAAGCTTTATTTGTAGTACGTATATATGTATGTATGGATCACTTACTGCATATAAAAACAATTTGCGAATAAAAGTATACTATAGTGGTAATTTCCCTCACTTTGCAATAAAATTGTATATTTAAATTTTTAAATTTTACTGCCCGGGACTTCAGGTTTATATTGATTACAAAGAAAATTAGACATAATGCGCAATTAATTATTTCAGATGTGAAGTAAAATCCAAAAAAAACCTGCCCTTAAATAATTAATTTACTTAACGTTATTCCAGCGCAATAATTTCAGAGCAACCTAGAAACAAACTCACGACATTTGGATCTGTAGTCCACTTTACTGCAACATATCTTTTCTTTCGGTTCGATAAAAAGCTCGTTGGATGCTGCAAATCTTGGGAATAAACTTAATGATCCCTTATAGGGCAAGGGGGGAGAGATTTGAAATTCAACAAAAGCGATAGTAGCACAGCACTTCATTTAAATAAAATTTACTTACAACGGGCTTACAGAGAGTATATCGGTAATTGAAATCTCAATTTTTTTGGTTCCATAATGGTTAGAGTACTACCATGGCAATTCGTAACTTCTTATTTTTTTTAAATTAATTTTTGGGTATTTTTGGAGAAAGATATTGTTGGACCGGATAACACTGTTATCTATATTATATTTTTGGACAGGATAATATGTACGGATAGGATATTTTTGTCATTTTTGACAAAAATTATGGGATTTTAACAAGTAAAAAACAAGTAAATAGGCAGGCAACTTGAAAAAAAAATTTTTTTTTTAAATTAAATTAACGGGCACTATAAAACATGGCCAATTGGCAAGATAAAACGTTCCTTAAAGTTTATCTGAATATTTAAATTATCGACGGGTGCACGTTTTCTTTGGGAAAATGTAAAATGAGATTTGGGGTGGGGGGGGGGGGGTTAAAAATAGAGTTCTCTATAATTTAATTTTCTCTGGAAAGGGGCATTACAGAGAGTATATCTGCAATCGAGATCGGGGAAAATTATACCACGTATCAGCTAATCATTTAGTTTTTTTTTTATATTTTAATATTGTGATATTATTTATTGAAATTTATAATAGCTATGAAAAAGAATATTAATGTTATAAGAAATTTTTTAGGATAGAAAAAACAACTTTTTATTTAATCCAAAATCGAAACTTGCTTTGTTTTGAAATTCTTGGTTTTAATTTAAAATATTTAATTTATTCTTGAGATTCCATAAAGTTGCAGCTTTATTTTACTTGAAAAACTGAAAAATTTCTTATTTGAAGCAAACAATTTGTAAATTTCGTTTCAAATAAAATTATTAATTACTTAAACGAATTAAATGTTATTTTTATTATTAACTGTTTTCAAAGAGCATGATACAATAAATAATCAAAGGTTTTTTTATATTGCAACAGCTACAATGCATAACAATTTTTACTTGTTGTGTAGCTATCGAAGTAAAGCTATTCTAGCAATTAAGCTAGAATTTTTAAATTAAAATTGCAAATACACGAAACTAGAATTTTTAAAAGTAAAAAAGTTTTGAAAGAAAATATTTAACAGCATGAAAACTCTGAAACTTTTTTTATCAGTTCAGTTTCGAAAGGGCTGAGTTAAGGTCTCATTAAGAAATAATTAAAATAAAAATTTTATTTAAAAACATAACAAATAAAATGTTATTAGTTAGGGAGCTGCCTAACAAATGAGCTACTAATTACTTTATTTCTTGTTGTTTTCTTTTTTTTTATAATTTTATTTATTTTCAGGTAAGAATGTTGCCCAGCCTGTATATTTGTCGATTTAAACTGACAATGAAATCTAAGGTTTTTGCCCAATTAAAACTTGAATTTGAATAAACACAACTTTCAACCGCAGTAAAGACAATCCTGTGTATAGACGTTGGGTAAGCTTACTGAAACATTACATAAATAAATCTATAAAATCTACATAAAACTTTAATACAGCGTATCTTTGTAATCGGGACTTTTAGAAAAAACTTCTGTATGCATATTTCTGACGCCAATTTTTTGTGGAGTTGACGGTGTTAAAATAAAATTAATTAAATCTGTCAACTTCCAACCCAGATCATATTAATTTTTTTTGCGTTGCTCAAAATAATTTGGTAATAATTTAAATCGATATCTAAATTACCTATTTAAATTCTATCAAGTGTTCTTTCTATATTAGCAGTCCAACACAATCATTTGTTTTAATTACAAATACGTTTATTGATTAAACATTTATCTTGTTCACTTATGTTTTGAGTAAATTTTTAAATTTATTTCTAGCTAAACTCGGAAATGTAATCAAATGTTACTGTAAGCTTTTAAAAGTGCATATAACATCGTTTATGTATTTTTAATAATAATAATTTTACAGTCTGGCACTCACAACGATTTATGTAATTATTTTTAATTGATTAATTTTAAAATAATAATTCTTGTTTACTTCGAATATAATGATTGCATTCCTATGTTTTTAAAGTGAACTTGGAACTAATTAACACTAAAAAGGTGCACGCGCAAATAATTGATTTTTCGTAATTAAAAACCAATTAACAGGAGCTGTTATTTTTTAGTGCATGCAAAAAAAGAAATTTCGGATAAAATGAACGTTATATTTAAATGTTTAATTGGGGATTCGTGTGCAAGGGGGAAACGTGTAACGTAAAACGTAACACAACCGAAATTAATGTAACAATTTTTTTCATTTTAATAACATCCCCACGCTGTAATTTTAACAGCTGCGTAGTAATTAATACATAAAAAATTTTGGTGTATAAAAATGTCCCATGTAGCAAAATTTAATTTATATGATATGGATCTACCTAATTTTCCGCAAAATATAATCCGTGTGAACAGCAATAATTGTAATTATTTTGCTTAAATTTTCATTGATAAGCTTACGAAAGGCAATTTCATAATTATTAAAGTTATAAAAATAAGGTTGATTTCTTAATTTTGCTTTTTTACTATATACTTTGTTTCAAGGTAAATTTCTCAATAATATAGGAAATTTTATACTACTTTGTGGAAAGCTCAGCGTTGAAACTAATGAAGCTAGCTGCAGGCTACGGAATTAAAAGAGGCCCCCAATAGTGGGGTATTGTGGATTAAATGAAAGAACATTTAACTTGATTTTGTTATTTTAGGCCGAGCTTGCATTTATTAACGTGCAAATGAAATAATTAATTTAAATTATTAAAAATTGTCTAATTCACTTAAAATGGGGTATTAGAATATTTTTTATCTACTATGTAGGGGGGGTTCTAGCTCACTACTAAGAATGTACACGATTTTAAATTAAAATTACAACAACAGTTTTTTTAATGTCCGTAATAAGAGTTTGTAGGAGTCGCAAGTCCTACAACAATTTGCATTAGGGGTTTAAAACTTGTAGTTACGTCACTAGTCCATTAATTTGAGTTTATATTTTCCTAGTCTTTGCTTTAAACCACAACGTTTAATACCTCACATTTGTTTCAATTATAATTGCAAACTTTTAAATTATTCAGTCCATTGGCGTAACATTGTATTAAATGGACTGCACGGAAAGTGATTAACTTTTTCAACAAAATTTGTAATGTCGTTAAACTATGTTTGGCGGTAGCTTTAGGAAACTAAGAACTATTAATTTTGAATGGGACCTGAGAATAGAAATTATTAGTACAATACATCAATTTGGATATTGTGTCGTGTATAACTTTGGAATTGGAAGGACAAAAGTCTTACATTCATTTAAGTATAAGGTATAATCGAATTCGATTGATTCTGAAATACTATACTCGAAAGTTGAGATAGAGAAGAAATTTGAAGTGCATGGTTGTGATTTTTTTGATTTGAAAATCGTTTGTGAACAAATTTCGTCTTGCGAAGTTTCTTTAACTTTTTAACTTTTGTGCTTGTTTTCCTAAAAATAAGTTTAGCTTATGATAAGAAAACTGGAACTAACTTGGTTAAATTGATATCGGAGGGATCAGCGGTACAATTTAAGTCTTACCCTTATTGTTCATTATTGATTCATATTTTATTTTTGATTAAATTTTAAAAGGCTTTAAAATCCTTTAAAGTAAAAATAATACAAACAAGTTTTGTTTATACATTACTGAAGTAGTACTGCATAAGATTTTGGTTTGAATTGAAGTTCGCGAACTTATTGGTTCTGAGTGCTTTCAAGAAATATTTTATTTATTTTACGTTGATTACGTTGTTTTGTTACGGAAATCGTAATCGTGAAATAGAAAAGTAAAGGATTTAAAATGAGTATTTATATGTTACTGTTTTTGTGTATTTCTAATTTTAGATAACAGAACTATTTTTAGTTTTGTGTTTGTTTAATATGTTTAAATATTTATATTATCATTTTATGTGTTACATTCGCAACGAAGAACCCTTAAATATTCCCTGCATGATGTTTGAACCCACGTCTCACAATTTCGTGCTTTGTATTTCAGCATCGATGTAGAAGTTGATCAAGTTTGTATATACACTTATCGGTAGTCCTCAAACTTTCTTAAAGGAGGTCCTCAAAGGGTTATTATTCCAAGTTTTAAAATTTCCTAAGCATCCTTTAAAAATTAAACTACAGCCAATTTTCACTTGTAAATCCTGAATTAGCTTCTACCAATACAATTTTGTTCAACAAAATAATATATTTACTCATAACTTTCCCTAATCTGTGCATTAACAATTTAAACAAACATTGTTTCAGAGTAGCTTTATTCGATTTACATTAAAGTTAGAAATAAATATTTTATACTTCAATGCGTTCCCTGTGTAATAAAAAATAATGGAAACTGGACAATAAGCAGGAACATACAAAACATGTTTACATATTTTTACATTGATCAAAATAAACAATTGATATGGTATAATAGAAAGTTATCGATTATTTTTCCATCAATAGATTTGCATTGAATACAATTTTTATTAATGCTACTTTTCATGATTAAAACTTTTGTCCCTGCAATTCCAAAAATGAGTAAATAAACTTTGCATTATTTGTCAAAATTTTTTAATTTGCATTTTCATTACTTAAATTAATATTATGTTCAATATCATTTATTAACCAAGTTATTTCCCACGGGTATGGACATAATTGTTAATTATTTAATTATAAGCTAGGTCAACCAAATTTCATAATTATTTATTTCACTGCCCAATACAAATTTCAAATATTATTATGCTAACAATGTAAATATTTTATAAGTTATTCTCATAATCATTGATCTTGTAGACTTGAATTTATACTGTTTAGGATTATTATCATTGGTCGATGCTGAAATAAAAGTTAAAAAGTAGAATAAAATTCGAATGCTTTTATTTTTATCTAAGATCATGGGGGGGAGCAAGTTTTGTTCGGAAAAGATTCTATAGACGCCATAACTATTTTTTTCTGCTGTCGTCAAGTGGGTAAATTTCCAACCTGCTCAAGTTTATTGTTATTGTGGGCCTTTGGAAGATGATCGTCTTGAGCTTACAGGTGTTCGACAACAATGTTGAAACAGTTGGCTACTGATTTACGTAGCGGACCAGCTGTCAATTTATCACACAAAAGATTTGCAGCATGTGGGGTTCTGTTAGAGCAGTGTTTTTCAACCTTTTCGAATATACGACCCCCTTTACAAGTAAAAAATTTTGGCGACCCCCGATGATGACCTACAAAAAAAAGGTCATCGTTATTCCATTTGTTACTTAGAACCCCTTAGCAAATAATTTAAAAAAATAATATATAAGCGCAACACACAATACCATATAATATATTAATATATTTATAATTTTGTATGTTGCGCACACATTATTTTACCTACCATTATTTTACCCCCGCGTAACAGGTTGAAAAACACTGTGTTAGAGTGACATACTATGTAGTGCATTGTTACGTGCATTTTACATTAATTTGATGTAAATATGCTTAAATATTGTATTACGGGTTTTGCATAATATTAAACATCGCGGTCTGTAGTATATCAAAAATTCGATAACATAATTTTTCAAAATTCTGTATCGAGTTACTTGATAAAAATTGTTGAAGGATTTAAAAAAAATTAATGCTAATTTAGGTAATAAATTTGTTATAACATTTTTGATTTAAATAAATTTTTAAAAGTTAAAGCCGCAACTTAAATGTTTTAATGTTATTTATTATCTGGATATTAAAAAGTAATTTTATTTTTAAAAATTTAATTATGTAATTTTAAAGTGCGTTTTAAAAAGTCGGCGATTTATTCTTTATGCAATTTTGTATGTACAACTTTTACAAATTTAATTTGTTTTCTAACTTCAGCAATAGAGTAGCATCGATACAATTTAAACTTATTAAATAACGACGCTCTTTCGAATTCTGATGGAGCCATTTACAATTCTTTGTGGAAATCATTTTGAAGTTTTCTAAGTTGTTCTAATCTTCTGTATTACACTTTTCGAAACGATATTGGAATATTTTACTCTAAAAAATTTGTTGCAGCCAAGTTATTTGGAAAATTACTTTTCTTTATTTTTTTTTCTAGCTTCTAGCACTTTAATTTGTGTGTTTTGTTAGCGAAAAAACTTTATGACACTTTGTGCGACATTTGCTTTTATTTTTCCTTGTTAAATCGTTTGGCAAAAATCTTATTTCTAATTATTGAAGTATTTTTAATTTACTTCCTTAGTTATGATGTCATTACGAGATGATTAATTATGTTCTTGTTGCTAACGACGTAAGATAAAGTTTTGGTGTAAAAAAGCCTACGCACTTAATTAAATAATTTTTTATTCATTTTTCCAATTAATTCTCGGGTTGGATTCGATTGGGATAGCACCCGCGGGTCGTAGGTCGATAGCTCCTGCTTACCCAATGCGGGTGTGTTTATTTCCTCTTATTTGGTTTGACTTATTATTTCTTTAATTAATTTCTTCAATTTTTAATTAGACTTATTATTGTTGTGTTTTCTTTTTCCATAATTAATAGATTATTTTGGGCATGTTTGCAACATTTGTTAATTGGAACTTAAATTGGTTGTTTACACTATTTTTCTTTCTTAATTAAATAATTTTACGTTTTAATACAAATTAATAAAGTTAAAAATAGAAATTAATAAAGCAACTTTGGTGTGTTCTTGTTACCCGAGGTAATTTTGGACAGCTATTGCGAATTTATTGCAGTCTCATCAGAAGATCCACTCTTTCGGATGATATTCTTTGAACATCTGTTACGTTTGATATTTTTGCTAATGTTAAAACTTTAGTTAGTACTTACGAATTGTTTTACTTAAAGAAATTAATTTCTTTTTCAAAATTTTTGTTCAAATTTGAATTTCAATTATGTAGATTTTACATAAGAGGTTACATTTTTTGTAAGTTTTGTATTTTATCATAGTCTTTCGTATGTAAATTTTTTTCCAACGTTTTCTCACGTATATTTTATGTATGTATACGAGGAACATAACTATTTTTTTAGCTTTTTTACGCAACTTAACGTGTGCCATTGGATTTTCATTTTTTATAACTTCCTTCAATTGAAACTTCTAATTCAATTTTTCATTACTTACTACCCATTTCATGTTTTAACTGTGACTTCGTACTTGGTACTTGAACTAACACCAATTAAGTTTTATTGAAATACAATTTTAAAGTTAATTGAAAATAGCTCCGAGTTATATTTTAATAACTGACGGAATATCTACAAAATTTTCGTAACAGTAGTTCTCGAAATTTTTCCTTAAAATTTCAATTGTTTTATTTTCAACTTATATAATATACGTATATAATTGCCTTTTAATGCTACCTTTAAGTATTTACTTAATTGAAAATTTATGTTAGTTAGAGTTTAAAGTACAAATCCTTGAACTTCGTTGTACTAAAATTTATTCCGCTACGAAAAATGAAAACATAAAAGAAATAGAGTGCATATTTCTTTCATAACTCAAACCAATTATCCGGGAAATAATAAAAATAGTCACTTATAATATCCAGTTAGTTATTTTCTGGATTAAAGACAGAATGACCGTAGTGTTCACCCCTGCATATTGTAATTCTATCAACTATTAATTATAGTGAGCTAAAGCCAATCTAGCGATAACATCAACTTGACAGTCTAGGTTGAACGTTTCTATTAGACAGCAAAGGCCACGTTAAATTATTATCTGTGAGAAACAAGAAAGATGTAAACATTATTTTTACTCTACCATTAAAAAAAAAATCAGATGTTCCGACAGAAACAGATCAATGTATCACATAATATTATATGCATTATTGACCAAAGAGAAGACCAAATCAATAGACAATATGGGCTGGAAAAGCAAGTTTTAACAGCACTTTACCTAACATAGACCTGATATTGATAAGAATTTGCATACTCAAAATGAGACAAGATTGTGCGGCCCGAGGCCGCACATTCCTTCCATTCCACATTCCACAAGCCAGTAAAAATAATTAAATCGCATAAACTTTTTGCAACTGTTGTTTTTTTTTGAAACCCACGAGGGTTGTACAAATTACTCTTTACAAGTTAAGCCAGGCAATAATAAAAACACAATAGGAAACCTTTGAAGAAAGAATAAATTTGTACATAGAATTTTATTACACGATAAATATTGAGACGCAAATGACCGAAAAAAAAAAAAATTACAAATAAATAAAGGCTTAATTTATAATTGGTGATGCTTTTCTGGATCCATCGAAATCAGTGATATAATTTCCTTTTGAGCAATCTCGAACGAAAGTCGAAAACGAAGGTACAAAAATTTAACTACAACTAGCAGTGAGTTTAAAAATCTGGAAAACAACAAAGCCAAATTATTAATAGGACTTTTATGAAACTATTAAAATGATAATTATCAAGAGGATCGAAATTAAAACATTGACATAGTTAAACACGTCTGTACAACTCATCAGTATTCGTCGGTATTTACAGCGTGTTTAGTACGTATTCATTTATTCGTTCTTACCTAATGAAAATTTTATTCGAGGAAAAGCCAGTTAATTAAATCAAAATCTCCGAAGTCGATATTGAGGCAAAAGACTTACCATTACTGGGTTATATATACTTTTATGTAAGATTATATATTTTTTTATACTTGGTACGTCCAGATAAAAGTGTTTAAGGAAATATTTTTGGTTCGGTCCTGTCCTTTCCAATACAATTTTTGTAATATACGAAGTTAGACAATTATTATTTCATTTTCGTCATAAAGTTGATGTTAGGCTGCCTTCACACGTGGCTTTTGTGTAGCGCCACAAGCAATTATAGATGACGCAATTGACTCACGAAAACTGGCAATTTGCTCTGCTAACCCCACTTAGGATTGAAATAGTTGATCAAAATTATTTTATAAAATTACTCATTATTTTATATTATTGTACGTCCAATTAGACTAAAAGTTCTTCTGCATCATTTTCTTTGCTTTTCTACTTATGGATATTACGTACACTTACTTGATGATAGTTGACCATGTGGCCTGGTACAGTTGATTGGTTAATAATTTAAAATTATTGTTTCAATTGGATGTTTGATAAATAATCAAGTTGCAAAACAATTTTCTTTCATTATATTGAAAACTTAGTAACTTCTGGAACAAGCAATGAAGAGGAGAATGAAACCAGTTAAACAGTTTTTTTCTATAATTGTTTTTCTAGCATACTGCAATTTACTCAATTGTTTTCTGTACTTACATAATTAATGAAACTAATTGTTATTAGTTATTCCCTATTGTTGTACGGGATGAAACTAAAAGGAACTCTTTTGTTAAGGATTTAAAAACATTCAGGTTGCCAACTAAAAAGCTACAAAGTTGAATTCGTTGATTAGCAGAGTGTGCGAGAAGTTTATTAATTAAATTAATAAAACATAAAATGCACTCGGGGCTTTTGTTTTTAAATTAATTTAATTAAAATTTGAAATAAGCATTGTGAATGAATTGTAATAAAAATTTTTCTCCGTTTTTGCATTTTCATTAACTTCCTTTTGGTTTTTTTAAAACTATTATTTCAATCCGTTTCAATTTAGCACAACGAAAAGAGAAAATTCAATATTGAACTGTACAGATTTTCTATTTTGTTTTCCTAAAAAATAACTTTCGGAAAAAGTAATTTAAAATTTGAAGACTACCTAGAAATAAGATCGGTTTTCGAAACACGGCAACTTAAATTATTTAATAATAAAACACTTTCAAGTTTTTTTAAAATCTCGTTTTGGACATTTTTTTAAATGTTATTACTAAAAATCTTAACGTCAAGATTGAATCGAGACAAAAAATGCAATTAAAAGTAAAACTATTATAAATTTGAAAGCCAATTTCGTGTTATTAAACCAATCAATACTTTAGAAAAAATTTTTATTGCTTATTTTCGTAATACAAGGTTTACCTACTATTTATTGCTGTGGTGTAAGTAAATTGGTCTTTGTATTTTAGGGTAGCGTTTTTTATGAAAAAATATTTTAAAATTTTAATGCTTTCGGAAATTTCGAACTAAATGTTTACAATTTATATTTTGGCAAATAACTTATATGTTGACTTGAGTGTAATCTATTAATGATGTTCTTAAAATATGAATTTACGGTATGTAAATAAATACACGAAATGGAATTGCTTTAATTCAACTGCTGTATGCCGATTTCGTATAAAGTGGAATTATGCTTTTCATCTCCATGTTTACCTCAAATAATTTTTTTATCGTTAGACTTTGGAAAATGTTAAATTAGCATTCGTTCATTTTATGAAAAAAATTTCAATAATAATTTTTAAAAGGAGATTATTTTCATTTTCTCGCAAAAATTTATATACGTATTGTTTTTTTTTCGCAATTAAGTGGAGTTTCGTGTCTATAATGAATTACAAGTGAAGTTAAGCTTTTATTGGGAAGGAGAAGATTTAAACTTATACCATTACGTGTTACTCTTTGTTTCTCTGTTTCTATTACTTAATAGTTTCACACAAAAGCGATTCCATGGAGTAAATGTAGATAAAGTTTAACATCAACTTTTAATTATTATTCGATCGAACATTTTAGATTGCTCGTTAAATTTATAGCAAAATTGTGCTCTTTTGCAAAACAATTTTCTGCAGAAAATTTTATGAGAAATATCTTTCAGTCTATTGGCTATAAATTTTTCTGCTTGTACCAAATTTGTCACCAATCAACGTAATTCAATTTAAAATTTTGCTGTAAAATGTAATACGAAATTATTAACTTGAAAATAAAGATCCACTTTATGTGGGAATAAAGTTTCAAACTCCTCGAAGGTAACATTTAAGGATTTCATTAAAAAGTCCTCAAAAAGTTATAAAATGGTGGTAAATATTTTGGCCTTTGATGACATAATTAGTTACTCGTTTTGAAAAAATGTATACGGGTCTGTGAACATTATGTTTAATTTGTTTGTATATATTGTTCTTTCTTCAATTTCTTTTAGTAATAAATTATCTTAATGAAAGTTTCTTGCTATAATGACACAATTGCTTTATAAAAGTGATTATTTTTTTGCAAAACAATAACGCGAAGTCAAAATCAATAGTGGCAACATTAACTTTTGAAGTTCTTTGTTGACAATTATTATAGAAGTCATCTAATTAAATATTTCCTTGTTCGATTTGTCTTTAGATTAAAATTTTACATTTTTATGAAAGCGAATTTTAACTTTTTTCTTATTATATTGGCTTATAAATGAAAACAGGGTGTTTTATTTCCATTCATAATTAAATTCAGGTTCATTTATCGCAGATGTCCTTTCTTATCTTACTTCTGAAATTTAATATCTTTGTTTATGTACATAATTTCGTAATAACCTTTAGCTTAGGTAACATCTATTTCATTTTTACCTTTGGTAGTATCTTGTGTTCTGTAATTAATTGGAATAAAAACTTGGGTAGAATAATATAATAAAGGAACATTTGTTGCAGTATATCTGCATTGTTAATTATGTTTGTGCTCCAAAATTATTTTTTTTAAACATCAACAAAAGCTAACATTACATCGTTCATAAACAGGTACATACAGAGCTTTTATTCAGACAAACGCAGAACTAGTTTTTAGGGTGGATCCATCGATTCGTGATTTGTCGTGATTACTACCAAGGCTTTAACGTGCTACTCGGGGTAGCACCCCGGTCAAGGGGTCAAACTCATATTAGGGTTCATCCGAGATTTGCCTAAAACGCACAAAGAAACATCTCCCTAGCTAGCTGCAACTCGGTAAAGTGTGCGGTTACTACCAAGGGGTTCTTCACCCACGATTTGCACCCGACATAATAACAATAAACAAGAGTATATCTGAGCACACGGACCAGCAACAGAATCTCTATCTAAATTTCTCGAAAATTAATGGAATTTTTTTAAATGCTTAGAAAATTGTCCTTTTTCCAATAGTCTATAGGAAAAAGTTTAATTCGAGGGTTCAATTATTATAAATGAATATTCTTCTTCTTCTTCCTTTTAAGGTTTAGGCATTGCTGCCTGTTCCGACTTCACAAGTCTCGCCATCGTTTTCTAGGGCGTCCAATGTCTAAATGAATATTATATAATATAATTTGTTGTCGTTGGCATCTGAGGATATCGAGGATAAGATCAAGGATAGTTGATCTACAAAGTAAATAAGAAATAACAATGAACCAAGCACAACTTCTTGAGGGACCCCACCAAGAAAAAATGCATCGCAAGAGAATGTCGTAATGCCTAATTTGCACCCTAAAGATTTGATTATTGAGAAACTTGGACAGTCACTGTAATACTAAATGTGATAATTTCTTTAAAATGCTTTATATCTTGGGTACTCTATGAAAGGAATTCGAAAAATGTAGACATAAATAAATTATATCTACTGGGATGTTTTGATCGAGATAAGAACTCGTGGTAGAAATTCGTGCCGCAATTCAGGTGTTATAATATTAACAATAATGAATTGCATTATATTAGGTCGGCTGAAAAGTTCGTATCGTTTCTAAAAGAGGGCGCCACTAGAATTTTTTTCATATGATTTTCAGCGAGAACTAGCCTTCAAACGATACGTGTCAAAATTTGACAGCGATCTGTCAATTGGTTCGTGAGTTATACCATTTTGAGTAAAGAAACTTCTGTTATTGGAAAAGAAATGGATAAAAAAATTTCGGGTGTTAATGAAACAGTGTTTTTTAATGGGGAAAAATAGTGCAGGAACAAAAATTTGGCTTGATAAGTGTTATCCGGACTCTGCTTCAGCGGAAGCAACCATTCGTAAGTGGTTTGCTAAATTCCGTACAGGCCATATGAACATTGAAGATGATGAGCGCAGTGGACGTCCAAAAGAGGCTGTTACAGACGAAAATATGAAAAAATGCTACCAAATAATTTTGGATGACCGTAAAGTGAAGTTGATCGAGATAACTGAGACTCTAAAGATATCAAAGGAGTGTGTTGGACATATCGTGCTTGAATATTTGGGCATGCGAAAGCTCTTTGCAAAGTGGATACCGCGTGAGCTCAATGTCGATCAAAAGCAACAACGTGTTGATGATTCGAAGCAGTCTTTGGAGCTGTTCAACCGCAACAAAACCGAATTTTTGCGTCGATATGTGACAATGGATGAAACATGGCTCCATCACCACACTGCAGAATCCAATCGGCAGTCAGCTGAATGAACTGCACGCGATGAACCCAATCCAAAGCGAGGAAAAACACAACAGTCGGCTGACAAGGTTACGGCGTCTGTATTTTAGGATGCGCGTGGTATATTATTCATCAATTATCTTGAAAAGGGAAAAACAATCAACAGCGACTATTATATGGCATTGCTAGAGCGTTTGAAGGACGAAATTTGGAAAAAACTGTCCCTTTTTAAGAAAAAAAAAATTTGTTTCACCAAGACAATGCACCATATCACAAGTCGATGAAAACGATGGTCAAACTAAATGAATTGGGGTATGAATTGTTTCCCCACCCAGCGTATTCTCCAGATTTGGCCCCCAGCGACTATTTTATGTTTGGAGACCTCAAGAGAATGCTCGCTGGAAAGAAATTTAGAACCAATGAAGAAGTAATCGTCCAAACAGAGGCCTATTTTGAAGCTAAAGACATATCGTTCCACAAAAATGGTATCAAAAAGTTGGAAGATCACTATCATCGGTGTATCGCTCTCGAAGGCAACTATGTTGAATAATTAAATTGAATTTTGGCAAAAAAATGTTTTTTTCTTTAAAACGATACAAACTTCTCAGCCGAACTGTAACATCAATTATCTTCAGCGATATCCGGAAGTTCGTAAAAAGTAAACCAGGTCTTCGTGATAAACGATAAGGGCAAAAAAATAATATTACGTTAGTGATTTCTTATAGAATCACTGGCAAATTTTGTTCCGACTTCTAAGTGAGAGATGTCTCACCCTTCAGTTCATCGTGTATCTTCCGATTTGATCAGCCAGTTATCATAATATTGTGTATATTAAATGCATTCAGACTTTTTTCTCCGAGCAACAGCTGTGTAACAGTTGTATTTAAAAGACTTTCATTATTTAAGATTACTGCAATCGGAAAAATATGTATGTATAATATATGTACATCACCGCTCACAAATTAAGAGGGAACTGTCAGTCAATCCATACCACGCGTAGAGCTTTAACTCTTGCACTATTAGAAAGAGGCCATTTTCTAAGCATTTTTTGTAATTCCATTTTTGCGGATTATCCATTAGTTTTCGAGAAAACGGCATTTGAAAATCAAAAATTTACATGCATTTTAGATAGGGATATCATTAAGTCGAGAGTTCTATTGACGGTACGTGTGGATTAATATACTCTTACTGATAGCCGTAGCGCTTGCATTCAGTTGTCGACAAACGTTGAACTCGTTTTAGGTTAGATTCTCGATTGCCTTGGTTGCCGTTTTGACGAACGATGACTCGCTAAAAACATCCCCCGAGCTAGCAGCAACTCGCCAAAGGTGCTACTCGAAAGGGGTGAAACTCGTTTTTAATTATTAGCCTTTTTTTAATTTGTTGCATAATGTTGCGTAATATAATGAGTGCGGTTACAAGCAAGGGGTTCAATATGCACGATGTGCACCCGACTATGTCACAATCGATATTTTCTAAGACTAAGACTATATCAGAACGCACGCACCGTCAATAGAACTTTCGTGTTAACGAATTCCCTATCTAAAATGCATGTAAAATTTTGATTTTCAAATGCCGTTTTCTCGAAAACTAATGGATAATCTGTATCGAAGTGCGGTTTCAAAATGCTCAGAAAATTGTCCTCTTTCCAATAGAAAAAAAATCGCGGCCCGATTCGTGGTATGGATTAACTGACAGTAGCCGAAAATTGACCTATCGAATTGCTTTTTCTTTAAAAATTGCAATGTTGTTAAGTTCTTAAACAACAATTCAGCGATTTTTTGTATTTTGGCTATTGTATACAAAATAACTTCAAACATCTTGTTAGTCTTGACATACGAGTAGTAAGTAAGTTCTGCTTCCAAAACTACTTTCATTATCTTAGAAAATTGAATAGGAGTTAAAACAAAGCTATATCTATATCGAATGTTTGGATTTTCTGTACAATCAACTTGAAGTTACAAGGTTTCATTTTTGAAATTTATATTAATATAACTTTCAGTTTATTAGATTTTATTCAAGAACATCAAGCGTATGCGATAGAAAACGGCAGCCGAAAACTTTAAACTTTCCATGTTATCCGCTTGATTTATTTTAATTTAATTGTGTTTGCGAATGCTTGACCCATCTTTACTTGAACGCTAATACTTTCTTTATTTGGATGTTTGAAAGTTTGGCTCGATGTTGCTTGAATGCTGGTAGTGGTTAATGGATAAATTGGTAGTATACGTTACTATCATGACTGTATTGCTGAGTCCTTGTATTAATTAGTAAATTTTGTATACAATGTTTAGTTTGAAGAGAACTATCTACTTATCCTGCGGTCGAACCAGAAATAAATTTTTAATCATGCATAAATAAACAATTGAGAGTTTATCTATCGAATTTGATGGTTAGGCAAGTAATATCGATGATTTCAATAAATATGGAGGATGTTATAGTTTACATTGGCAGTGCCTAATAGGTTTTACAATTTATCAGTTATAATTTACAAATATTTGAGTTTAATAGCAGTGTTTGAACAATTTTTGGAGGAAATCTAGTACAAAATCTCAGCATTATGTTTACGTTAGCATGTTAGTAAGTTAATTTTGAATAATTAAGTATAATTATCATAATTGGTAGCAACAAGTGAGTTGTTATTATGTTTGCGGTACCGAAAACGGCTAATAGCCAGGAACACGTGTCTATCGGTCATCCTTAATTATGTAAGTTTGCGAAATTATTATTATTATTAAAGAATAACCTGGACAGGGCTAACTTTATTGCTAGAATAGATTTAAGTCAATTTTTGATCCGTACGAAGATGTAGGTTTGTTCTGTAGAAATGAACAGGGCTGGGCAGTATTTGAAATACTTGTATTTGAAATACAATTTGTATTTTGTATTGTGTATTTCAACACATATTTTCAATGTATTTGTATTTTGTATTTCAAATACCCAAAACAAATGTATTTTGTATTTTAAATACAAATTACAAAATACAAAATACTTTAAAATTGATAAAATCGAATAGACAGGGCCGTATTCAGTACCCAAAACCAAAAAAAACAAAAAAAAAATACCCAAAACAAATGTATTTTGTATTTTAAATACAAATTACAAAATACAAAATACTTTAAAATTGATAAAATCGAATAGACAGGGCCGTATTCAGTAACAGTAACGTAAAAAATTTTTGTTTGCGATTAATTTCATTTGACAATGTTACTGAATACGGCCCTGCCGTTGTATTGTATTGTTATTTGTTTTGTTCCGAACCAGGTATACACTGAGAAAAATAATTTGTATTCAATAACAGAAAAACTGTATAAATTAAAATATGTAGTTGTAAAATAGGCGCCAGTAGCTCCAGTTTTTATAAGATACAACTACCAAGCTGTAATTTTATTTTGTATAAAATAAAGATACATAGATATATATAATGCAACTATCAAGTGTTATATTAAGTATAAGGTAACTAAGGTAAGTAATACAACTACATAGGAGTACAATATACAACTACATATGAGTACATTTACAACTACATAGGAGTAAATTATACATCATCCAATATATTTAATACAAATTGTAGTTGTATATTTGTAACTGTTGTGCAGTATTTAAGAGAGTAAACTGTTGTAAGTAATATTATCTTTTATGTAGTATTAGTAACAACTGCCATGTTTATAGTTAAATCTTCTAGATGTAAGTTTGAGTTCCAACTCATAAATTAGTTCGTTAATTTTTACAATACATCTGAGCTGTTCCAATTTCCCTATAAAGTACACAGCAGGCTACTGGGTCATTTGCATCAATCGTGATCGCGTCTCTCTTTGCTCAAAAACAATTACAACTACCTCAGGTCAATTCCATTCAATTAATAAATTGATCCATCGGATGACAATAATTTCACTAACAATAAGAACACTAAAGACAACTTATCATACACGACGACTAATTCCACAAAATACAACGTGAAAAGAAAATCGCGACCAACTGGTATGCTCTTTTTGCATACAAGAGATTCTCCTTAAATGGTAAAATGAAACTGCCGAGTGTTTGAAACGTCATGAAGATTACAAATATTGCAATTATAAGCAACATTTATAACTAGAGTCTTATTAGATATTTAATATTGTAGTTGTAAATAATAATACATCTGTAATTACTATAAGTAGTTCTAAATTGTTACAACTACGCTTATTTTAAACAATAACGCTTCTTTTGTATATAATAAATGTTTTAAATAAATATATAGTAGTAATATTTAATAAAAATAGAGGTATAAAAAATAAATTTACAACTATTAAAACGTATGTTTACTAATGTTAAATAATAATAAATTGAAAGAACAACTACACATTAGTAATTAATTTTACTTTAATTTTCTCAGTGTAACAAGGTACTGTAATTGAAATGATGTATTTTGTATTTTAAATGCTATATTTTGTATTTGAAATACTGTATTTTGTATTTTAAATACTCGGAACAAGATGTATTTGTATTTTGTATTTCAAATACCTAAAACAAATGTATTTTGTATTTCAAATACATATTTTCATGTATTTTGCTCACCCCTGGAAATGAAGAAAGGTAGACAATGTAAACATCATTTTATAGATCAACAAGAAAGTTTCCGAAGGAGATTTAATACTATGGATTCTGGGATCTCTTTGAATGCCGTTAATTCGGCTGGTAGAGAAAAAAAAACTGTAAACTTTGCTTTGAGCAAAAAGGTCGACAATAATCCAAAATATAAACTCTGCAAATGTAGATGCGGTATTAGGAGAGTTAACATAGGAAGATAAAGAGATTTATTCAGGAAGGGATTAATAAGTAAATATTTCTTTAACGATTTTTCAAAAAAATTTATTGAAAAAGAAATTCAAATCTACTTAGACATACAAAACAGACCTATATCTTCACATTGACGCAGGGCCGCGTTAAGGCGTGTGAGTACCCTAGGCATATTATTTTTGCCGCCCCCTTAAAATTAAAATTTGAACTTATTATAACAGCATAATATTTATTAGCAAAATAAGTATAAACTCTGAGAACAAATTTATTTACTTAAACAGTAGACAGTTTTTTGTTCTTCGTTTATTTTTATTCTTTACTTTCTAGCATTACTATGCGGCACTTAAAAATTGTTTATGTTTTCTACATTTGATTTTTAAATACCTAAGTACAATTTACAATCAAGTTTCAATTTATATTACATTTTTTATTAGAATTAATTAGTATTTTTGCCGCCCCTAAAAGACTGCCGCCCTAGGCAGCTGCCTTTCTTGCCTAATGGATAAATCGGCCCTGCATTGACGTTTTTTTAAATCACAAAATTTACACATACAAATTAGTCAAAATTTACGCAAGTAGAATTTTTTAGGATTTTGATGATTTGTTCAAAAGGCGAAATGATTTTTCTTAAGCTATGGCCAAGTTACGGCTATTTGTCGTTAAAAATATAAATTATTTAAATTTAAAGCATTTTTGGATGTTGAAAGGAATTTTAGTATGTTATTTATTTACAATTTGAGTGTTATTTAGGTAAATTTTAAAATTTTTAATGTTGTTTCTAAATTAATGAATTTTAAAAATTGCAAGTTTTAGTTTGCTTATATGTAATTTATAAATTGTATAATTGAATTGAAGGATTTTTAATCTAATAATTAATTATATTTGTTGGCTTGGATCGATAACGTATAGATGGAAAATGGTGTAATTTTATTAATTATCCTTTTGATATCAAAACAAGAACTCTGAACATTTATAAAAAAAATTCTCGCTTGTCTGTACAAATTACTGCCAAATATTATTGGAAATAACAAGCGCTAACTAGACTTTGGAACGATTTCTAATTTTGCCAATAAAGTGATTTTCTTTATTCGCCACACGAGAAAGTGTAAACAAAAATACAAATAATTTTTTTAAATTACTATTAAATTTCGAATCTTATTTTGCTCTTTACTTAGAAAAACGCTCGTTTGCTATTATTCGAGTTGGTCAAATTGAACAAGGGTTGTTAAGCTTTATGTCGATTTCAAATTGGAAACGTTAATATTCTTACATTCTTTCTTTACTATTAGTAATGTAAAGAAAATACTTGCCGTTATCAAAACAAAGTACTTAATAAAGTTTCTTCTTTTTTATTTAATCGGATTTATACTTATTACTTCATTAGGTATTTAATCTTGGCTAATGATTCAATTAACCCTTGGTGCGTTTAGTTTAAATCCAGTCGACTATAAAAAATAAATGTGAAATTTTATTTCCAAGTCTGTTTATAATATTTTCCTTAAGGTTTTAACGTTCAACTTAACAATTCAAAAAACGGCGCTTCAGCAGAATTTAAATTATTAAAATTTAACTAGAAGAACAGATTATGCGCTTAAATCCTCGTTTCAATTTATACTGAAATTTTGATTTGAACGCAGATCGAGAGGAAATTTGCAGTACAGTCGCACCTAATTTCAGATGTTTTTCAGGACATTGCCTCAGGTTTTTTTTGAATTTTAACCGACACAAACATCTACGAGCTTTGGGGCCGAGTCAGAACCGCGAACCTCTGGTTTGCACAACCGCATTATTTACTTTCCAGCCAAAATCAAAATAAATAAGCGAAGTCGTGTAATTCCACACGGAAATGCTATTGTAGTTATAAATACGTCAAATTTTTCGACTTGCAGTGAATTTATTGCATAATCGTAGGGATTATCAGAGCTTTATTGGAATTTACAGTTTGCTTAATCCGAAACTAGTTTTTCCGACTACCCAAGGATAGATAGATTTGCGCGTTGGTTTCTTGATAGTGTCACTCAGAAGGACTAGGTTTAATTAAGAGATACTAAGATTTTTTATAATTATAAAAGTTCTATAGATAAGAACTTAAATTAAAGTATAAGCCTCGACATCCAACATTCTTGAATTATTCTTTAAGTTTGTAATATGGTGACGAAAATTTCATTTATCAAATTTATTTTGTTTCCTTAATAATCTTGGATCGAATTTAATTGTCCCGTTCTCTTTTGTTGTTGTAAATGTTGAACAATTATTTGTCATTTCAATTATCATCAGATTTTGTACTTATTGTGTAAAATAAGAATGTGAAATTAATTTCATATTAATTCAAATACTTTTAATTAATGTGAAAAAGCTTGAAATGATTACATAAATTTAACTCGTAGTCACGTCCACTCCGTTTCGTATTTCGTTAAGGTCTCAAGTTCTTCCTTCATTATCCTGAGGTCAATTGCTTTTGCCATAACATTCAGATTAGAAGTACACCCTTACTTTATAATTAAAAATAATCCTTCGTATTTTTATATAAAAACTTAAAAAACAGTTAAGTGAAAATTTTTGTTTGAGTTTCTTTATTGATGGACGTGACTACGGTGGAATTATAATTAATTAACTTTTTGGAATTTTTAAGTAAACTACGTGATCTGGAATGAAATTAATTGTCTAACTGTAAGAACAATTTGTAACAATTATTACTAATTGTTTTTTTACGTTTCACATTGCGGATGAGACTTGATTGCACCCTACCACTTCATTACTTAATTTGTCACGTATATTTTGGACCCATATTTACGTTTTAAATATTAATTCAAGTATTTCCGTCGAGAGACAAAAGCGGACTACTTGAAAAGCTTAGCGTACATATCAAACGCATATATACCCTTTAGTTTTAGTTCCTAAGGTTTTTATCGACCCCTATCGTATGTATGCATGAAAATGTAACGTTTGCTAAGAGCAAAATTGGTAGTCGACTAAGATCGCTACCAAAAGAGGCAGTGTTAGACATAAACACAAAAATAAATGACGGTAAAGTTAAAGAACTTTAGGGGTCGTTAGCCTCCATGACAAACAAATGCAAACAATATAAAATGTCACAGAAAATTTACACGTAAGAAAAACTGCCTTTTTCTTTTTTCTACTACGAATGTTAAATTAAAAAATAAAAGGATGGGTACTCACGGTATTTAAAACGACTTTTTTATTTCTCAAAAAATGGTGGTGCGCTGGTTCGATCGATCACGTAGTAAGAAAATGTGATTTGCTATATTCCTCGGCTTTAAAAGTAAAATCTTTTTATTCTAGTAATCTTAGTGATTAGAATAATCAACCTTTGATTTCAAAAATTAAAGAAATTCTACGATTAATAACCAGAGTTACGGGTAATTTTAAATTTAAGGGGGTAAATGTGTTACCATGTTCCTTCTTCTAGTTAAGCGTTATCTTAACTCGAAAAACACCTAAAAATAACGAAATTATAGATATTTGGGCGCGCGTAACTGTGTCGGCGCACTTATATTGACCTTGAAATAAATTTATCTTTGATTATTTTTATTTATAAATATCGAAACCGGTTGAAAATAAATAAAATGTTCACAAGCAAATACGTCTATTAATTGAAATTATTAAAATTTATCTTTGGTTTTATTTGCATTGTTTTTACTTTACTTAATATAACATAAATTTTAATTGTTGTTTTTAAAGTAAATTTACTTTTAATTAAAAGATATATCATGCTATATACTCATGTTTTACTTATTATTTTAATTAATAATGTTTAATTCTTGTTGGTGAATGCAGTTTTAAGCTGTGTTGTGCAAATAACGGTTGCTCAGTTTTGATGGGTTAAACGGCGTTGAGCTAACCTGCATTATAGAACACTACATCACATAATAAATGCAACATCCACCTTTGGAAGTCATCAACAGCGATGTAATTAATAATTATTATTTGATTTGATCACAATAGCCTTAAATCAAAATATCGATTAGTTTAGAAATTCACTATTCTTAAGCTCCTTCATCTCCTTTGTGCGTTTGCTAGCGAGCGTTGAGGCTTTTAGGGCCTGCTGGAGTAACCCAGAAACCTCGTCTTGACTATATAGAATAGTATAGCAGTAGTACATTAATTTATCCATTCCATTGTTCGCGTATTGGTTAATGTATTGTTGCTTGGACGGTTTAGTTTTGAAGCCTCGGGTTTCCGGTTGCTGACAATGGTCGAGATTTCTCCAATCCTGACAGTTTTAAAATTCTGTATTATGGTCTCCCATATAGAAGGCTACAGGAATAAAACGAGGAATGATAATTTGCTGAGTATGAACAATTGCTAATTCCTTGAAAATCGAAGGTTCGTAGCATCCATATTATTCCTACAAAAATTATTAAACCATAATGTGGACCGTGACGAATTGCTTGAAAACATCAAGTATGTTCCACTCGGGGATGGTAGGAGAAACAAGGAAATTTTTTACACGGGACACTACAAAACAAATGTGACGAAGAAAAGCTCAATCAACATAATGTGCGAAAAAACTAATAAAATCATGGAACTATGCGATATTAGATGCGATTGCCCCATCAAACAAAAAACAAATACCTACCCGAAATCTCAGACCTAATCTTTGATTTGATTTGTTTTATGTAATTTTTTTGACAGATTTTTTATATATAATTAGTACTACTAGTAATTTAACTGCATTTTGTTGGCAGTCCGTGCAGTCCGACCCCGAGTACGAATATAGTTGCTTTTGAGGTTGTTAGAAAAAAATACAGGTACACAGTAAAAAAACAACTTTATTATTTATTTTGTACAACACTTTTCTGAAGTAAATGCCCTACGAGGCAAAATATAAACAATTGTTAATCTTTCGTGTTCTTATTGGCCATATTCGTCCTGTTGATACGGATTGCGGTGTCAAGATTAGTTACAAAACAAGATTAATATTCATCAATTGAAGTTAATTCCCAGTTGTAGATGTAAAACATCGTCCAAGTAAGGCGGGAAACGAAGGCCAATCAAAATAATGTTATAACAACTTCTGGAGAAAAAACTCATGAAACCAACCAAAATAATTGGGAATTAAAATTTTTGTTTTACAATATTTACCTTAGTATCCTAAATAGTAGAGGGAAAATTTGATGGAATAAACAGAAACCTGTCCTGATTATTTAACTAGTATCCCTGCATGGTTTATTTTAGTTGATAAGTAAACGACATGGAGGTATATTTCGACTCTGATCCTTAGTTGGGTGGCAACAGATTGCTCGGATGTTCCTAAGGATGGAGTTTTATTTTTTATTAGTAGTAGTAATTAACAAGTTTAAGTTTGTGATTTAGGATGCATTGTAACACAATGCACTGTCGGAAAATAACTGAGGAAGTTTGGTGGTTACTTCTTTTAAAGTTGAAGACACCAAGTTGCTAAAGTTATTGCATTAATATTTCGAGAAACTTTTCTAACAGTTTTTTTTGTATAAAATGTTTTTAGTTTTCACCGTCCTCCCACCTCTGTTTTGTCTATTATATGTTTTTTTTTATAATATATAAATAAGAGGAATATTCAAAAAGTACACTTTTCACTTTACTGGAGTACATTTTTAACGAAGAAGTGTTCGCTTTTAACTAAAATAAATCATTAAAGTTGTGAAATTTTGTAAAAAAAATTGTAAAAGCTTTGTAATTTTATTTTATTTTGTGGTTAAATAATTGGTATGTAACATATTAGAACATTTTATCCTGGATTGAGGACTATAAAATCCTTTACACGTGTAGGAAATGTTTGTATTAGTTCAAGTTTATCCCTAGGGTAAAATTTATGTTTATATAATGGAGCTCGGGCTTATTGCAATAGATTGTATGGAATAGGTGTATGTTTGAAAAGTATTTAGCAAAAAATGTAATTTTTGGTTACTTCTCACAACTTGGCTCAGAAATTTCGCAGGGATTTTAAAAATGAAAGCAGTAGTCTCTCTTTGTTTGTGAGTGTTTTCAAATCGTGCTCAATTAAACTGCCTGTTCTTTATGTTAAATAAACAAACACATTAATTAATTATGATTTTAATAATTAATGTATTTTATCATCATCTTTTGAAATTAACCTTTCCGGTAGTTTTTATTTAAGCATATATTGTATACTGTAATCACTCTCACTCGAAACTAGCTCCCTCTTGCGTGTGATCTTCTGCACTAATTCTTCCCAAAAACCAATGAGAATGGCTAGAACAAAATCAAGTAGTTTCAAGCGTTCAATTGCCTGACGTTAAATAAGTAAACGACAATTGTAATACAACGTACCTCAAATACACATACTGATTAGGCTGTAATGGGTCTAAAACTAGTATCAGTTTTCAAAATCGGTAACTGAAAATTGCGAAATTTTACAAGTTCACGAGTATCTTGTTTTTCTTCTTTGATATACTGGTGATATTGATCAATTTTATTCTAAAGAATCTTCTAGATGTAAGAATCGAGATTTATACTTGAGCTCAAGTATCGCCGAAAACCAAAGGCTTAGAAATTACAATTTGTGGGAAAATAATACGCACAATGAAAAAAGACCATATGCAGACATCTATTTTTCAAATGGCTAATGGTAACATTCCCGTGTGGCTATATCTTACGGTATATTAAACTTGTATTAAGCGAACGAACGTCGAATGAAGAATGACTACAAATTTGGGAAATGACTACGACGGAGCAAATGAGAATTGGTGCACATTTATGCTTTCACGCAACAAACATTACCACAACTATAACATACGTAGTCCTGAATTCTTTTTATTTGCGGTATGTCTTTTTTACGTAAGACAGAGAATTTATTAGCGTCTTGGACGAATAATTGGTATTTGATTGATATTATATGTAAATTGTATTGTAATTATACGAACAGATTGATCAATCATTTTTCGAAAAGATGCATAAAATTTTATGTATTATTCAGAACCACGAACTGCCCGAATTGATCAATTTTAGAAAAAGATAAAATTTTAAAATATTTACACCAATATTTTGTTTCGTTTCCTTATGTGAGACGTTTTTTAATATTTATTGCTTTCAACTACTGTTTATTATTATAAATATTATATATTAGTTCTTTTTAATTATTTAATAAGTTATTTTCTTTATTTATGAAAATAAGAAATAACTATTATAAATGTTATAAATAAATATTATTATAATATTTTTTTTGGCTTTGAAGATCCAACTGGTCAGTCTTATTTTATTTTTAATTCATAGGAAAACCAAGCCAGTGGCGTAACAATGCAAACATGGAACTGTGTTCTCGAGTTAAAGCGAACCCCCAAATAGGTCACAATTTAGTTTTATTTATTTTATCTAAATTTTATTATTTATTTTTATCTACGGATTTGGACAAAATAAACATCGATGCCACAGATCCCCATGGTTCATTTTCAAATAGGAACTTCTGTTCAGATATTTTATTTTTTTTTGTCGTGATAAACCAACCAGATTCTTCAATGCCGGGTCTTGAAGTTACGCTTCTACCAGTAACTTGATATGGATTAAATTTGCAATTTTAAAAATACACAACCACATAATATAACCGTTAATGTAATATAAAGTTTGATCAACCAACTTGGCTTGCAATAATTTATAAAGCAAGACTTAACTTGAAAGTTTAAACGGAAGTTTGAATGTACGGTTGGAGGTAATGAAAATTATCCAAAAGTTACAATAAAACTTAGTGGGGACTTGAGTACGTAAAAAGATGCAAAAAGGTTTGCTTGGGGGTTCTGTATCATATGACAGTTTTAATTTTTTTGTCATACTAATTTCAGGGAAAGTTTACAATTATAATTTTTGCGGTTAAGATGCATTTGCAAGATGCACCACGGCAGTGGACTTGATAACATTTAAATAAATAAAAAAAATGCATTCTAACTGCCACGTATACCTCGAAGATCTCAAGAACTTGCAAATGCCTCTTACGAATCACACATAATAATAAATCCCAAATTGCGATTTATTTTGAGGACCCTGATCCTGGAATTTAGATTTCAGCAGTAATCCGGTACCGGCACCCCAGGATTTAAACCGCGGTGTCCTGTTTCTCAATCGTCGATGTATGCTTTACTTCCTTGCAGTATGTATAAGCTGATGTTATTTTATCACTAAACCTAAAATTACTTTTAAATTTAGTTTCCACGTCGAAATGGCCAAGCCGGTTAAAAATCAATAGACTAGCAAAATAAGTAATGTTGATTTCACAATATTGCAGCACGGAAAGAGACTAACCTTTTTATGTCTGTTTCCGTGCTTCGGAGGGCACGATAGTTTGAATCTGGTTATGGATTGATAAGCCTAGCAGGTTTTACCTCCAATCAATTTAAAAAAAAATTGGAGGTATGGTAATCGAAAAAAAATTTTAACTTTTTTTTTGCATTTTCGAGATCACCGTGTTCAGAAACGTAAAGATCTGCAAAAAGTAAAATAAAAATTTCTGTGTCGGTCGGTCTGTCGGTCTGTCTGTCGTTGGATTTTGTCGATCGATTTGCTTCCGAACCATCCAACTAACTACGACCAAATTTGGTATGGTGGTTAGGGTTTACGGTGGAAAGGTGAAAATAAGGTTTTCGTCGCGATCTATCAATCAGGAGTGCCACCACAAGAAAATAATACGGGATTATTTTTAAAAAATATTTTGTCTTGCGATATGTTACATTGGTCCTAATGGTACATTATCCTAATGGATACGAGAGCATATGTAATCCTTCGATAGAAATCAGTAATGCAACATGAAAAAAAAAAAATTAACATTTTTGGCAAAACATGAAAAAAGTTTTTGTCGATCGATTTTCTTCTGCATTTCTGCGTCGATTGCAATCAAACTTATTGGACGTATGCCTCGTGGGCTGGAATGGTGAAAATAAGGTTTTGCCAGAGAAATCTTCACCAGGGCCACCACAATAAAATAAATAAAAAAAAATGAAAATGTCGTCGTATCTTCGGAAATGTTTAACCGATTCAGCTAAAATTTGGTGTGTCGATGGAGCTTTGAAAGTATAAGTATTGGTGAGAAAACAAACCGAGCCAATTGTAACAAGGCGGCCAGGTCAGAAAAATTACAGAAAATATTAACTGAAATCTTAATTTATATATTTTTTGTGAGAATTTGTCAGATGGCTTGCAAAAATAAAACAATATATTCAAAATTTTAATAAACGTCATAATTTTGTGACATATGTGTCAAAATTAGGTTAATGTTGATTTGTATACCGAGTGCAGCATAAGAATTGAGTTTAGAGCTTGTAACAATTTATTTTAGAATACAAAAATAGGTGGTTCGGTGGGAAATATTTTATAATATCGTCGTACGGACTGACGGAACGTTACTTTATAAGTAAAAGGTTCTGCCACTAGGTAGCGACCAAGTTTAGGCTGTTTGTTAAATTTTTTCGAAAATATTTTCAGAATCAGTAAATCGACAGTCGGTAATTTACAAAAATTTATTTTCGAAAAATCCGCTAGATGACCGAAAAAATTTGTTGTACCAATCTTGGAGAAATTTTATTTGTGACTTCTTACGGTATTATGTGACGTATATAAAAATTTTGGAAAAAATTCAGTGGCGTACAAAAATAGAAAATTTTTTTCATTTTGGATTTTGTTAAAAAAACTTTTATAGATAGATTTAGGGTATGGGGTGATACATATAGATATCTTTGCCAGGGCTACCGATATCTTTGTTAAGGCTACCACAATAGAAAACAAAAATGAATATTATGTCATCGTATCTCCGGACAAAATTTGGTGTGCTGGTGATTGGAGGTATTGCGGCAGAGAGTTTTAAATGCATTTCTTCCACTTTTAATTGGATAAGCAGTCGTTTTTGCTCTTTAAAAACCTGATACGAATTTTAAATAATTTATTTGGCAAATATGACATTGTATCATCAAATCAAACACGGACATACAATGTGTTTTGTTTTTTGTCGCACTGATCGGTCAGTCGGACGACAAAAAGAATATTTGCGATATCCAATCCAAGCGTAAGCACGGATACCGGTTTGTAGTTGTATGGTATTCAAATTATTGTATGATAAACTATTGTAAAATAAATCAATTAATAAATGGTAAATAAAGGCTGCTCGTTCATTTAATGTTAGCGTTAGTATACAAAGCTGCTTTAAAAATACGTTTTTCATTTTTGTACTGGCACCAGCTGTGTAGTTTTTCATCCAGTATATTGAATGATTTTTGTATAAAGTTGCTAACACTAGTTGACATGTTACTTTATCAAATATATATTGTGAACGGTTTTCTAAGATGTTTTTTTGCTATGCATTAAATTTAATATTTGATAAGTTTTTTACAATTATGGAAGCAACTGTAAATCACGTTCTAAAAGGTGGCTGGTGTTTTACCGCCTAGGGTTTTACCTTAGGAAGAATATTTTAAGTCCACTTGGAGTTTGTCAAAGTTTTTGAAGCTTGAATTTAAATTCTTCATGTTCTCTTTCTTATTGATTGCTTTCCTGTGTCAAACTGTGTGACAAAAGGCCTACAGAAACTCTAGTAATTTGTTGAGAGATGGACATAATTGACATTCTAGCAAAGTGATATTGATTCTTAAACTCGTAAAAAATTTGTATTCAAATTCTTTGACGCAGTCGTATAGTTTATATTTGCTGTGTTAATTTGAATAATAACATACATAGAAAAACTATAGTTTTCTATTTTAAATGTATATACAATTGAAAACAAGCAATACGGGAAGTTATAAAAGATAAATGCTTCGATTCATCCCTTTGAGCTCTTTCAAACGAGTTATTGTGTATGTGGGCTTTAATCTTAAAATTATTTTCTGTTACACTTCGTAGTATTTCGAAAAGGCTATAACATTTTTTTTAACACTTGTTCTATACAAAAGGCATTGTGAAATGTTCGACCCAAAATAACGAAAGATAATTGGTGAAAATGAACCAATTAGGTAAGATTTAATATTTTAAGAGGTATGGATTATCTAACGGAAAATTATTAAAATAAAGAAGGAAAGTCAAATATGTTAACGTTTTGGTAGGTTGTTATTTACAAAGTTAATTAAATTAACTGAAGCATGTAATGACAATATTCTAATGAAAATCTGTGTTAAAGTTATCCTGTAGTAAGGGCGTTAAGTGGCTATGGCCGACTCTTATTTAAAATTAACGGTCCATTTGATAATCAACGTTGAAGATTTTATTAAACTAAAAACACTCTTATCTGTAACATTTAAGTTATTCCATTATTATTAGCATAGTGTTAATTAAAAAGTAATTTCATTTAATCCTTATAATTTATATAGTTTCCAACAATTTATAAAAAAAATTTTTCAAAATAATTTACATTATTTTTGGATTGGTTAATAAGGAATAATATTGACCACTTGGCATTTATAAAAATCAAAATTCTCTTAGAAATTTGCATACCGTATAACCTAAATACGCTTGACAATTCTAATCCTTCTAGTATCAAATTGGATTTAAATCTAATTAAAATGTTTGTATACATTAATGCTAAAATAATTATGCATTCTGTCATTATTAAATTTTGGTTTATGACATTGTAATATATTTCCACTCCACTGTATTAAATGAAATACATATCAAGGTAGGTAGTCATGTTGTTCCTACTAGCTAATTCGGCGAGATGTTTCAGTTCAATTTTAAAATTAATTTTAATACCGCTTGCATGTAAAGTTCTGTGTAATTCAGATTAATAAAGATTTAGAATGCACATAGTTGAAGCGATTATTTCAAGGTTTGATTATAATTTAACAAAGTAATCATATGCTAAATGGAAGGCTAACATTGTCGGTGTGTAGGGCTGCCAACAGCAAAACTACATTCAAAAGAAAATTTGCGCCCGGTTTTTTCCGGCGTTTTTCCGCAAAAATTAGATACAATCTCTGAGGTGGTTTCAAGTAGTACTTATTTTTTCTTCTTCGTTCGTGTGAGTTTTTAATGATGTTTTGATGATGAAAGGAACAATCCAATACAATTTAGTTAAACGGAAATATACCGACGTTGTTGGTGTGGACGCTAGAACACAAACAACACTAATGAGGAATGTAAGAGTTGCTTCGATGTCTTGAACAAATAGCGTAGTAGTTGAGATGACATATTTAATGAATTTGCCAGTAAGGAATTAAACAACGGTAAATAAAATATAAAATTCAAAATTTGCAAAATAAAATATAAGGAATAAAATCCAAAATAATTAAGTTTGCTATGACAGAACTATAACATGCAGGTAATCAATACATATTTTTCATTTACACTTTTTTTGTGTCAATTACGGTCAGCCGCACTCGGAAAACGCTGCGAACCATTTTCTTCAGTCATTGTATGGTTCAACTGGAAGTTGATAATTATTTTCTAATCGGGTACCTGTCGATATTTGTCATTAAAGCCTAACTTTTTTATGTTAGCAACAATAATAATGTTTCATTTCTATTATTAAATGAAAGAACCTGAAATATATCGTTGAAGAATTAAAAAATAAGAAAAACATATTCAAAAATTCCCTCTGGAGACCAGCGAAACGACCAGAAAAACCAATTCCACCCATGAAATTTTACAAATATAGAAAGAAAAAACAAGAGCTTTGAATTTGAATGAACTACGAAATAACTGAAGAAATCAAGAGAGAAGACATAATAAGGTTTGCAAAATCGCAAAGAAGACTTTGCTGTGGACGCTTAGAACACAAGCAACTCTAGGAAGAATGCAAGAGTTGCTTCTATTTAACAAATAGGATAACAGTTGTAATGTTTCAGAATTATTGGTGATTTGGATGTGTAGGTTGGTGAGAAGACGAGGGGGAAATCTCTGGGGAAATTTGGTGTACAAGAGACGGGAAATCTCAGGAAATTTTAGGAAATCTCGGGCAATCTTAGGTAGAATTTAGTGTACAAGAGACGGGAAATCTTAGGAAATTTCAGGCAATCTTAGGAAATCCGAGGAAATCTCAGGCAATCTTAGAAAATCTCAGGCAATCTTAGGAAATCTCAAGCAATTTTAGGAAATCCGAGGAAATCTTAGGTAATCTAGGCAATCTAGGAAATCCCAAAAATCTTAGGAAATCTCAGGAAATTTTAGGAAATCCGAGGAAATCTTAGAAAATTTCAGGCAATCTTAGGAAATCCGAGGAATGCTAGATGAATCCCATAACTTAATGTTATACAAATTTTCTTAAAATTAACAGTTAGAAAATATGAATGTTTTTTTTTACCTTTGTTTTAAAGTTCTTGATGGTTTTGAATTACAGATTCTACAGATTCTTACCTGTACATTTCTTATTGCGCTTATGTGGCTTAGTTTGAAAATAGTTATTGCTTAAAGCAGTTATTCTATTGTGTCTGGTCTGTATTGTGAGTAATATACTACAGAGTGTTCAGAACATTACATACAAAACAAATATTTGATTTGTTATTAGGTTCGTATCTAAATATAATTTTAATTTCTTAAAACTATTATTGAAAGATCCCCAAAATTCAGAGGTTATAGTAATCATGTCATATTGGTATGGTCTTTTAAAGTTACACACGCGGGCACATGACGGTATTTACCCCGCATTCGTTTAGTTGCATTTCAAATAATAAAAACATTAAAATATTAAAACTCGTAAAAACTGCTATTTAAAACTCTTAAATTTTATTATTTTTACATTTGGCTATATAATAATATCCAAAATAATGTGAATTTACTTACAATATAAAAAATGAGTGCAAATTATTACTGTAAATGTAAGTTTTTGTTGCTGTGTTGTGAGCACCCCACCTATCTACTTACGTTGCAAAATTCAACCTACCTAATTAAAGGTTAATGAAGCGAAATCCAAGGAAATTTTAGAAAATCCAAGGAAATCTTTGGCAATCCAAGGAAATTTTAGGAAATCCAAGGAAATCTTAAGCAATTCAAGGAAATCTTAACAAATTTTAGGAAATCTAACGAAATCTTTGGCAATCCAAGGAAATCTTAGGTAAGCCAAGGAAAATTTAGGAAATCCCGGGAAATTTTAGGAAATCCCGGGAAATCCAAGGAAATTTCATAAAAGGAAATCTGGTGTACAAAAATTTGGTCTGCGGTTTCCCCCTCGTGAGAAGATGATATTCAAACTTGACAAAATACTTATTTTTTACGGTTTCTCGCCATTGCTATTGGTCAATCTGTTTGGTTCATCATATATTAATTCAATAATATATCAAGCACTCACCAGTCTGACTTTTTTCTCTTGCTCCAATAGCTAGCCCAGGGCATTGTAAAAAATTCCCTGAGATTGGGGATTATTTCATGAGTCTTTCTGTATCTATTTCTGAGTGTGACACAGTTGAGGTAACAATATTTAATGAATTTGCCAGTACGGAACTGAACAACGTTAAACAATACATTGACGACTAAAATTCATTATGGAATAAAATCACAACAATCCATGTATGGTTTTTTTTACTATATTTACAATAATAGTTATGGTTTAATATATATTTTGAATTTAAAATAATTCTTTTAATTTATTTGTAAAGGAAGTGTAGAAAAATGATTTCTTAACATTTTAAAGTGATATGGAGCTGTTTTCGATTTGTTTTCAGCGTAGCGAGGTAGGGGGAGTACCGAAAACACTTTTCAGTAATGTTGATGTATTAAACATACATTTAACATTTCTAACATTAAGTGAAATTAATTTTAAGTTTGTTTAAACTTTAGGTGTACTTTTTTAATGTAAACTGTGTTGTATAAATTGAAACAAATTAAGAATATTAATAGAAGATTACAACTACTGTAGTGGCTTTTCAACTATTATTGGCTTTTATTAATTTTATTAATGTATCACATATACTTGAACTCTAAAGCTATACAGTTTTAACGATGTTATTTTTATCCCGCTGATTTTTTTTTATAATCAACTAAAAATCAAATTTCAATCTGAAATGAAAAACCCAAGCAAAAACCACTTGTCATTCGTGTTTGAAACTTGGAATTACGAAATCACGCTTAGAAACCTTTACGTTTGTGTTCAATTTTCAATTCATGACAGTTTACTGCTGTATTTTAATACGAACCCTAGTGTATGTCTTAATATTTCTGGGGAAATAGGACGAGGTCAATTTTCATATTTGTTTCATGGACGTTCGTCATGGTTTTAATTAATATGAATTAACATTGATCTTAATGTGTTCCTTTATGAATCCGTTCATCAGATTATTAGTTCAAATTTTGTATAACGGAAATAATTTGTAAATTAATTTTTTTATTAGTACCTTATTATCGTGGTGCCACGTCTGCCTTCTGGGATCAATGTATATTTTCGGCTTCTACAAAATTCAATTTTTGTTATAAAAATTTAACCGATTAGGCAATTTGTGTAGATAAATTTTGTTTTTATCTACAAATCTAGATGGATAGGTAGATTTTTGAAACTTGTCAGGTATGAATAAGACAAATTAATGATATCCAATTCATTTTGGTTTTTAGTTGCACTGTATTTTGAAAACTACGTGTTTATAAAAGAATTTTTGTAATGTAATTTGTAACTGTCGTTATCTTGAGTGAGGATAAAAAATAGTTTTACTACGAGAAACTCTTAAAATCGAATTATTATATTACTTTATATAGCAAATATAGTTGGGGTTGTTGTAATCTGGTGAATTTGTGTACTTGCATTTTGGATCAATTTTAATTAAATGGAGCCGCATTATACGGTGTTTGAAACAATATATCCTAAAAGCAAATAAATTAATATTACTATAGTATTGGTTTTGTAAACTGCAAATATTGATTGTCAAGTGTGAATAGCTGCTATTGTAATTTATAGAAAAATTATTACTATTGGGCCGATAAATTGGATTTACCCGTATACACAACCTGTCATCATTAAGCAATTCAAAAGGAAAAATCAGTTTTGCGACAATTTTAGTGGAATTATTTTTTTTTTAGTTTGTAATAAAATTTCGATAGGGGTAGGCTCCAGGGGTTTATTTAACACAAGTAGATTAGGCGGCCGCACTGCCACCTTGATTTGTAATGTGGTTGATCGGGCAAATGAGATTTTACGTACGAATAGAACGAAATATTTTTACTAATTGTTCTACTAATCCTAGGTCAACATTATTAATATCGCAATAATCTACTAAGCCTGCTTTACAACCGACACTAACCAAATGCCAATTAAGGAGTTAACAAAAATTGTTTTGGACTTAAAACTGACGGAAGTTGTGTGGAATAATTTGTATTTTGGTATAATAGGTACTCGGGGGAAATACATACAAAAACGGAGTTGGTATAAAACTTTTGTATAGGCTGTTTTGAACTAAGTTCTAACAGGAATTTTAACTGATAAGACGGCATCTTAATATCCCAACCAACACGACGGACACTTTTCATTTAAAGTGGAAATTAACTTCTAACACGATGCTGTACATAGATAAGAACTGGCAGGCAAACCACTGTTGCTTTACGTTTCACAGGGCTGCTACCCTTGTTATAAAATCAATTACAAGTTCAAGTTTAAGCAAATATAAAGTAAATAGCAGTGCGAAACACGAACCAAGGAATTAATTCTGCTAGATTATCTTTGTTACCCTCATGTGTGAGCTTATTGAGAATTTTCACGTTGAAATGGGGCAACTAACGATCATCTTATAATAATGTCTGTGTGTGTGTGTGTGTATAATATACGCGTGATGAATAAATAATAACTGATATTTATAAAAGTGTTTTAGAAACCGTGGAGCTTAGCTAAAGCCGTAGAACTTTTTTCAATCTTGGAAAATTAGTGTAACAAGAGACAATTTAATATAAACTCAGTAACTTCACCCTATCGTTTTTCCTTGACTATAAGTTGAGCCCTGAAAATCACTTTGGGGTTAAAACGTTTTTTTAACATTTTTTATCGAAGCGTCGTGCGACTAATAGATAATTTGGATTATTAACAAAAAGTTGGTGGAAATAATAAGTAGCGGAAGTAACTGTTATCAAGTATTCTTTGATCTCGTCTTTCTGCTATGACAGTAGAAAATTTAGATTCTATAGATGTTCCGCGATTGACATTTAAAATCCAGCGCACTTGAACGAATATTGGTGCGAAGAATTGGAAATTGGTTATGCAATAAAAAGCTACATTTTCGCTTGTAATTTGAATTTTGTATCTGTTTGAATATTTTAATGTTATCTAAAATTAGCAACAATTATGGCTTTTAGGTTGCGACAACTATTTACTTAAGACGGTATTTATTTTAAATACATGTACTTATAGCAGTTCCTTCTCTTTGTTCTTGTTAATGGTACTAATTGTGCCTCTGTCACATACACACAACTGCAAGTTTGTCTTCTTTAGTAGGCTCCCTAACTATGCTTAGTTAAATCTTTTAAACCTTTGATTTATAGAAGAACAGAATGTCGACAACGTTTATCGTATCCAGTGCAAGCATTTTGCTCTCTTATTCATTGATAATCAGCCAATTTGATTTTCTTCTCTCACCAGTTCAGACAATTTTAAGTGTTTTTCACTGTTTTTGCAAATAAATTTGAAAGTGTAAAGGTCAATATTTAAATTTGCTAATGGATCTTTGAACAATAGGATGAAAAATTTTAAAGCAATATCACCACCTGAATAGACCATCAGTCATGCAAATAACTCATGTCTGTAAAGTTTGCATCTGGAACAAGAACAACTAATTTGGAAAGTTTGAATTTTATGTAAATTCATTCGAAAAATAAAGTAAACTTTTATGGTATGTGAAAATTTAATCTATTTTTTTAACATTACCTTTTGTATTTATTATATTTTATAATTACATTATTTCACAAGTAATTTTAAATTTGTTTAAAAGTTTTGTTAAATTGGAATTGTTTCGTTTTCTATTCTTTCGGTTGGTATAGTACAGGTAATTCAATATTGTATTCCGATGTAAATTTTTGCTTTCAGAAATTGGCATTGATAAAATTTGACATCAACATAAACGACAATTGACATTGTTGCTTAGCAACTATGCGCTCACAAACAGTAACAATGCTTGACAGACATACATATTTTGGCTTCTGAATATCTAAGAAACTATGATGTGTATTCAAAATCCAATTTTTTTTTATAGATTATATATAATAATTACACGATCATTTATACATTAAAGTAACAATTTCTTATTCAACGTCTTCGTTACGAACTAAAAAATATGTACTAATATGAAATAGATTTTGGTAATTAGGTAAGTCATTTTAAATTACAATACAGTCTCTTTTCTTTTTTTTCTCTACCGTTTTTAGACCTCCTCTAACTTCCTGCAATCCATCCTATCTTTAGCAGTTTGATGCCATGATCTTCCCGCCTTCTGTTTTATGTAATCAAGTCATTTTTTGGCATTTTTTTCACTGTCGATTAAATCGATCTCATTTTTGCTTTTCCCTTTGAAGGTAATTTAGGACTCTTCTTTCTTTTTTTCAGTCTTTTTTCTATCAACACGCTGCACAGTGTGATATTTCAGCAATCTAGATGGACAAATATCTATAAATCACCGAATCGACCAAAAATATTTGTTAAACAACGAAAAAAATAGTGAAAAGATTTTAAGTACTAATGGGTGGTTTTTAGAAGGGGGATGAAAAATATATTATTTCAAAAAATTCTGAAACTTTGTTAACATACCAATAATATATCTGCGAAGGCACAAAAATAAGGAAAAAATTCTAAACATTAAGGGGTGGTTTTTAGAAGGGGGATGAAAAATATATTTTTCCCAAAAATTCCGAAACTTTGCTAATATACTAATAATATACCTGCGAAAACATAAAAAATAACGAAAAAATTCTAAACACAAGGGGTGGATTTTAGAAGGCGACTGAAAAATATGTTTGTATTATTTTATTTATTATATATTTTTATTTTATGCTGCTATCTAATAAAATACAAAATTTGATAATGAAGAATCTCCTAGTTCTTGCAGAATATATGCAAATATAACATCAAATCTCGTAATTTTCGAGTTCACAAGCCATATGTCAAAAATCGATTGACGAAAAATTTGCAAAGTCATTCTGAAAGTGAAGAGAAAATTTATGGATATCGCAAACTTTCGCAAAAAAAAATTCAGATTTATGTAGCTGAAGAGTCTATCTTTAATTGAAACATAATAACAATATGGTATAACGTGGTATAATTTATCAAAACTCTAGTTATAATTCAAAAATACCGTTTTTAATTAGCTACCAATTTAAATAGATTTTGTATGGCAATGAAATACTTTTTCAGACGATTTCATAAAATAAAACTACAGTAATTTACCTTTATAAGAGAAAATAACAATAATACGGCATAAAAAGATCGATGTCAGACAGCTAATTATGTAGTTGTTAGCATTTGTCAACTGTTTCGGACGCTTTTGCATATTATTTCGCGCGATTTTTGAAAAATTATCGAAGTATGGATGTTTGCTTATTGATATATAACGCGATTTTAATATTATCGGCAATTAACTAATTTCAATTATGTCCATTTAGATTGCTGAAATATCACACTGTGCGCTGGCTTAGTGCGGGTTGGTAGGAGAGCAACAAAAAATATTTTATTTGAATTCCGAACAAAAAATAATAAAAAGTAGAAATAAATTGGTTATACCATAATTAATACTTTAATTGCTTTTTTAATGACCATCGACAAGCATATTTGCATAAAAGTCGTAATTTGGCCCTATTATCTGACCAAATATTTCTTCGATAAGTTTATTTTTTTATCATTTCTTTTTTCATATATCATATCATATCATTTTGGTTCATATATGTACATCTTGCTATTTTTTGGCACAGTTTTTGAGATACAGACGACATTTACAGAGTTATTTTTAAATTTCTGTTACTCAGAAACTGGCTAAAGAATAGAAAAATATACATATACAGGGTGTCCCCGAGACCGTGGAGAACCTCTTAGGTGGTGATAGAGGACACTTTTCTAAGACATATTTTTAAATAAAATTTTTGTCCAAGTCTAAACCCTTGGGGGGTACCTCACTTTAAAGCAATTTTTTCAATTTATGATTTCAAGCGGCCATTGCACCGATATTTTTGATTTTTTGGGTTTAATGGATTAGAGATTTTCTATAGAGCATTTGAATATCTACAAATTATGTTATATAATTTCGAGTTATGAATTAAATTAAGGGAAAAAATGTCAAAAAATTCCGAGTTTTATTTTTTTTATTTTTCTTGCCAACCCCGTATCTTTTAAACGTAACGTCTTAGAAAAAAACTAACGGCCCAAACCGGATAGGGTATTTAACGGGCTACAACTTTAGCTTAATAATTTTTTTTGGGAAACCAACCGTTTTCACAGAAATTACGAAAATAATGAACAAGGTGTAGGTTAAAAACACTAAATAAATTCACAAAATTTATTTTAATAAATTTTCAAAATGGCCTCCCTCATTTTCAGCACACAGGCATGTTCTTTTCAAAAGGTGTTGCACTGTATTATTTGTAATGCTGCTTTTTTCGGTAAGTTCTGTTACACCTATCAGTATTCTTTCCATTAATTTATATTTTTTTAACCTACACCTTGTTCATTATTTTCGTAATTTCTGTGAAAACGGTCAGTTTCACAAAAAAAAACTATTAAGCTAAAGTTGTAGCCCATTAAATTCCTTATCCGGTTTGGGCCGTTAGTTTTTTTCTAAGACGTTTCGTTTAAAAGATACGGGGTTGGCAAGAAAAGTAAAAAAAATAAAACTCGAAATCTGTTGATTCTAGGCGATAAGGGGTTATAACATAATTTGTAGATATTCAAATGCTCTATAGAAAAGCTCTAATCCATTAAACCCAAAAAATCAAAAATATCGGTGCAATGGCCGCTTGAAATCATAAATTGAAAAAATTGCTTTAAGGTGAGGTACCCCCTAAGGGTTTGGACTTGGACAAAAATTTTATTTAAAAATATGTCTTAGAAAAGTGTCCTCTATCACCACCTAAAAGGTTCTCCACGGTCACGGGGACACCCTGTATATATAAACAAAACTGAAGGGAATGAAATTTGAAACAAAAAATGTCTAGTAAGTTTTGCTGTAAAATCGATTTTTATATAATAAAAAAAGTCTTCGAAAAGTACAGTAGAATCCGGTTATAGCGACGGTCAAGGGACCGGCGATATTACGTCGTACTAACCGGACGACGCACAAAACGGTTTGAAACTGTATTTGAAAACGTTATATGAAAACCAAACTTGAGGTTGCACTTCCGTCGTTAAAAGCGGTTGGTCGTTATAAACGAAGTCGTACTATTCGGATTCTACTGTACAATAATATAGTTTCGAGTTCTTTTGCGAGTAACTGTACATTTCATGCTTTCAGAAACGAATCGTTTTTCCATTTAAAATTAAACGAATTCAAATTTCTGAATTTTATTATGAATTTTTTTTCAGGTCAAATTTAGTTCTGCGATAAACCTCATGTACTTTGGGTTTCAGTCTATTCGTACGTTTTTATTACTAATCGTCGTTAATTAAACGTTTTCTTTAGTCCTTCAATTTACAACGCTTCATTAAAATTTGACAAATTCAAATTTTTGATGGTTCAAATTAAATTACAATTTAATTTAACCCTATTTTATGTAAATTTCAAAAATACGCCAATTTACATTTAGAAGTTATAAAACTGTGACAGACCGACAACGTAAGGGAAACAATAAATAATTAGATGACGTAAAGGGCCCCGACTACTTGTGCGTCATGTTTATCACAAAACACTAGATCTATATAGGTATAAAACAATAACTTCGTGTTAACTTTGTGCCTTCTATGAAGTGAGATAATCTATTTGTAGACGCTCTACGACATTATTAATAAACTTGTGAGAGTTTCTGGTTTGCACCTACAGAACCCCAAAATCATATACACCAATTTAGAAAAGTAATACATAATTAGACTGTTTTAGTAAAAATATAGCTTGGAGAAACAATTGCATGTTTTAATTCCCAAATAATGAAAGTTTATTTTTATTGCAATTGCCGTATTCCCAAAATATGACAATTGGGGTAATACTCTTTGAGAAGGCAATTTTCATTTAACGCAGAACGAATTAATCTGATTTCTAATTTACTTATTTCTGAAATTTACTTAATGTGGTTTCTATACGATTATTGTAGTTTGCTTTATTCCAAACTTGTTACAGAATATACTATTCTATACAACGCGGTACCAATTAATGTGATTTGTATTAATTCCCAGAGTCTTACAACGCGGTTTTTATACAACGCTGTACGAATAATGTAATTTGTAGTAATTATGGGTTCCATATAGCGCGGTTCCATATAACTTGAATTTTGATTCACATTAATCTTTAAACTCTAGTGAGAGATACAGTTCAGTACTTCAGCATTATTATAATACTTTCAAGAGGTGTTATAATAATATAAATATAAACGAGCGCAAAATCACATGAACGATTCCAATTGAGTTTTTCAAAACTTTTTTTAACTTTGTACGAACGAATACTTATACATAGTAGTTATAATCATTCGATAATAAATGTAACAGTTTTCAACAATAATATAACAAGTAACATTATTATAATATCAATAAATTAAACTTCAATTATTGCATCGGTCGTTCGTCAGTGTATGTACGTATGTATATTAAAACTTGATTCAGATTTATGATTTACAAATTTTTAACTTATTAATTTCTACTAATAATGATATTACAAGCCAGAGCTGGAACTAGGGTAAGATGCCCGTGGCGACTTTGAAACTTGCGCCTCTACTGGGGGGTCTCAGGGGTTACCCTCAGCATATAGCGCCGCAGGCAAATTTAGAAAATTGCGATACAAAAATATTTTCTCAAAAAAATAGGTTCAATGAAGCTAATTAATTTAAAAAATGTATTAAAGGGCTAAGGTCGCAGCAGCAGATTGTTGATCTACGCGTGGTAAAGGCCACAGGTATCCTGCTAATCTTTTATTATATTTTATATTCTAGGATTTTATCTCACGTTTTATTTTGAAGGGGGTTTGCACCTCCAAAACCTCCTGTCCTGTCCTGTCCAACAGGTCAGTAAATCGCAAGGGGTAATTTTAAAATTGAAAATTTAGCGCCCCCTAACTTGCTCGCGCCCGTGGCGGGCGCCTCTCTCGCCACGTCTTAATTTCGGCCCTGTTACAAGCAGTGGAGGTGACATTCATGAGTATCCGCGATGAATTGAAGGGAAGATCATAGTTCACATATCAATAGAATAAAGAATATCAGAATACTAAAGAAGATAATCTCATGTAAAAAGCAAACACCGCATATACCTTAAAACCGTTCATAAAGAACGGATTTTAGAAACTCAAAAAGATCTTAAAACGAAAAATCTAACACTTTCTTGACAATAATTGTCAAAAATAAGAAAATAACCGAAATGTTACTTTTGCGTTCGTAAACAATAATAAGGCCAATTGAAACTTGACACCACGAATCATTCCATCTTCTTCCAATCTTCCAGATCCATTTCGGGGAGGCCAATGCTTAATGAAAATCCCTTAACGTGGAACTGAATATGTCGACAACGGATCGTTTACTTGTTTGCAACTTGGCAAAAAACAATTAACTTATTTTGGCGAACAGTGGTGGTTTCCAAAAATTACGGCTTGGACTGATAACTGACGTCAGTGTAGGTCGCCCGCAAGACTGATTGATTGATGTTAATATAGATAAAAGTATTCAATTTTTAATTGACTATTAACGAAAATGTTACTCGTTGCAATGGAGTAATAAAGCCAGTTGGCGAGCAATTAAGAGAACATTGTGTTTCACGTAAAAAAGTAATAAAATTAGTACAAAAGGCGATAAAGTGAAATTAAATTTTTTTATTTTGATTTTACTAATAATAAATACTAAATTTAAGTTCCAGAGTTAGATAAATTTAGATAACGTACGCCTAATAATATATGCATTTTTAACGACATTAATTATAAACATATCATAAAATTAACCTTCCATTACTATATAATTAGTATAGAATTTTGAGATTGCTGTCAAAAGAAACAAATTAATATTGCCCGACGTTTTGAGTCTTTTTATTGACCTTATATCAGGACCAAAAAATACGAAACAAATGAAATACTTACTGTAACTACATTTTCAACAAAAACACGCGACACTTTGTATACTAAAATCTCACAAAAACTAGACTAACCTAAAAAAGTAGTTGATTCGAGTAATCGTCTTCCAGGTCATAATAAATTAGGTTTCTACAAATTTAAATTGAAATTATTTAAATTTAAAACAATTTGTGGTATTGAAAGCGTTAGCCAAAAGTAAGAAAAGTCCTAGGTTAGTATTCCATCTTAAAACCTAAAATTATGCTCTAAATTCAGCATATCCAAGATACTCTTGCAACCTTGATAATAGGTCAATAAAAAGACCCGAAACGTCGGATAACATTATTTTGTTTCTTTTGACCGCAATCTCAACTTATTCTCCACTACTCATGTTGTAAAAGTTGTCGCATTTTTATTCATGCAATTATTTCAATAATTTTTGCATAATTAAGAAATGAGCAATAGATATCGTGTTTCTGGCTTACTAGCTGTCCTCTGTACCGTATACACGGTTCTGTATGCTAAGCTTCTTTTTTATATATTTTTTTCAGGTTAAATGTTAATTTTATTTATATGTTTATATAATATATTTTGTTTATGAGGTTTTTTTGGGGGGTTTATCATACACCTGCTTTGGGAATTGCAGAAGATTGGTTGCAGTAGTAGTTTTCCAGTTTGCAACTAGTTTTACTTCAACATTTGCGCTTTCCCTATTGGGACAACCGCACACTTTAATAACTTGAAAATAAAGGTCCGTTCAAGGAAAACATTAATTTAGTACAGGAACACGTAACTTGGAAACGTGGCGGATGTTGTACGGAGGCAGAATTATCGTACGAAAACATTACATGAATATAAAATGCAATTAATCAACTGACTGACGCAACTAAAGCGGTTTTTGCAAAAATCAAAAATATAAAATTTGAATTTTTGTTTCAGAATTAACGAAATGTAGCGAGAGACAGTTTCGGTGTGCCAATTCAAAATGTATTGCTCTTCAATGGACATGTGATGGTGAATTTGACTGTGAAGATGGGTCGGATGAAAATGCCACCCTATGTGCAAGTAAGTAGTATTATTTTAATTTAAATATTAAAGAATTTACATTTTAAATACCGTATGAATATACGTCTAGTAAGAGCGTAATATGTTTATTCGAGTGTTCTCTAGACGATCTTATATTATCTTAAATGTGACCATAGAGAATTTGTAATATACACAGGAAAGGATCAACATTTTAAATATTTTGTTGTAAATTTTTTTATACGACAATGGGAAAGGTTATTCTTTGTTAATTTTTGATTTTGTTCGACTTATTAGCAGCACTTTTAGTGGGGTTAAATTTTTTTCACAACAAGTGTTACATTTAGAAAGTAATAAAAAAATGAAAGAGGACATTAAGTAGCTTCACTTATTTCAGAATGAACACAGTTTTATTGCCTTTTTCCATTTATTCTTTCTTGCATGGTTTTATTCCTACGGTGCTTTTGTAACCAAATGGAATTTGTTGCACTTCAAAGCTATATTCTTAATGTTTATTTTACTTATTTTTTTTACAAAATAATGTCCCGATAAATTAATTTTCTTACTATAACTTTATATTGTTCAGAAAGCAATATATATGAATCCTAAGTGTATTAATCGTAAATAATAAATATTGTACTTGGCGAAGTATGCGTGGTTGTATAATCTGTTTTGTGGAGTAAGTAATTCTAATACCAATGAATCGTTTATTTTGCTTTGCTTATTAGCTTAGTTTTTAATAATGTAATACTTTTTAATTGCAAATCATATATTTTGAAATTAACCTCTTTAGTTTCCAAGTTTCACCTAAAAGCTTCTTTGGGGATTTGTCGAAATATACCACTTTAATATTAATAACATCTTAAAGTTAAATTACTCCTACTATGTATACTAGGGAACACATAAACAATATGTATAATTTATGAGACCATACTATCATAGTGTGATTCCAATTAAATATTAATAAGGGTGCATTTCAAAATTTAAAAATATATTTATATTATATAACATGGAATTTTTAAACAGACATAAAATCAAATTTTTGTAGAAAGTGAAAAAGTTTTTTTGTGTCTTTGTCAGTGTCTACTCAATGTGGTCGTCCAGTGTTTTATTACCAATGATGGCGCTGTAACTTTTGCTTATTTATTATTAGTTAGGTTATGTATTCTATTTTATGTTGCGACTTTTTTTATAGAGCTTTTAATTTATATTTTTAGTAGGGTCAGATCTACACATTTGGGCCACCCGTTATGTATATTATATTTTATATATAAATAAAGACATAAAACCCATCGTAAAAGTTTCATTGTTTATATCTTTTAATTTGGGACAGCAAAGACCACTTTTTCGGCATCATAAAATTACACTGATTAATTTTGCTACTACCAATTTACAATCAATTTGCCTTAAATAATTTTGGAAATTAAAGCTTCAGACCTGATTTTGTAATATTAGCGTTCGTCTGCACCAGATGCGTAATCATAGCTTCAGCGAAATGGCAATTTTGAGGTTAATTTCAACACTAACTTCATTTATTAACAGTGTCTTCTTGCATGGGGACATTTTACTGAATTACTAAGAGTTGCTCTTTGCAATCTCGGCAATCGTTTGAGATTATGATTTTATATTTTACTGTTGTTTATTTAGTATATTTATTAAAAAAGAAATAAGAGCTGAAGTGTAGAAGCAGAATCAACTTCGTTCTTTGTGTTCTACGAACTTTTGTATCGCAAAGTCAACAGGAAAGCTTTTACTGCATCACATAATTTTGTGTCTAATATTTCACCCTTCAAATACTGCTTCACCGGCTTTTCATGTATTTATTACGTGCATATACACTTCGTACAGGTGCTTTGTGCTACAATATTATTGTAATTTACAAACTTGAATTTGATTTCATATTTGGTTTTCGGCTTTGTTTCCTAAACAATTCTTGCACTTCATTTCTTAATTAGTGAAAATCAAAAAATCATTAGAAACTGCATTAAAAACATGACATTAAAGTTTTAAAATGCAAACTTGATCGTCATCAAGAATTAAAAATGAAGTCGAAAAAATGGATTTTCGGTCGTGTGATCTAGCATTGATGATATTAGTATACTTTTTCACAAAGCATCACTTCCAGCTTGCAAACATGCATACAGATGACAAGATGAACCCTGACGCAGTTTAAACTCGAAAGTTGCGGAGACAGAAATACGGAACGGATGGAAAAACATCCCCAAAAACCCCCGAACTGAAAAATCATAAAGTTAGAATGGCTGCAATCCACTTTTGCATAAAAATTTGGTTAACAAAATTTGGGATCTGTCAGGGAACTGCCCCCACGAATTGGGCTTCGACACCTACACTATAGGAAAGAGGACAATTTTCTGTGTACAATAAAAAAATGCGGATTATCCATTAGTTTTCGAGAAAACGGCTTTTGAAAATCAAAATTTTACATGCATTTTAGATAGGGAAATTCATTAACATTTTCTATTTCTATTTTTATTTCTAAGTTCTATTGACGGTGCGTGCGTTCTGATATAGTCTTAGTGTTGGCAGGCAGACGCGATTGTGACATAGCCGGGTGTACATCGGGTGTATTACGCAACATTATGCAATAATTTAAAAAATAAACGCAGAACTCGTTTTTAGGTTAGAATCTCGATTGCCTTGGTTGCGTTCGTCAAAAATGTGCACCCGACCGGGTCACAATCGCGTCTGACTGCCAACACTAAGACTATATCAGAACGCACGCACCGTCAATAGAACTCGGGAGCGGATCAATTCCCTATGTAAAATGCATATAAAATTTTGATTTTCAAATGCCGTTTTCTCGAAAACTACTGGAAAATCCGCATCAAAGTGCGGTCTTAAAATGCTCAGAAAATTGTCCTCTTTTTAATAGAAAAAAAATCAAAGCCCAATTCGTGGGGGCAGTTAACTGACAGTAACCCAAAATTTTATTTTAATTTATGATAAAATTAATTTTATTTGACTTTTCTTTAATTCGTAGTCCGTTATCTATATTTGTTATCGCAAATTTACAAAAATGTGACATTAAAAAAATTTTGAAGCAATTCTTTTCCTCAATAAATTATCTTTTAACAGCCCACGGGCGCAAAAATATCTAATGTTTACTTTCGACCAGGCCTTTTGTCTGTTATATAATATAGGGATTTTTTTAAAAGCAGTATCTGTCTTAAGGCCTGTTTACACGAGGCAAGTTAGTAAGTGGAACCAGTGAAACATAGACTAGATTCTATTCTACTTACCAACTTAACAACTTACCAACTTAATTTTTATTTAAGGCCTGTTTACACGTGGCAAGTTGGTAAGTGATTTAGTTAAATTTAACTGAATTGACAACTTAATTGTAACGTGTAAACGGTTTATTAAGTTGATAAGTTACAAGTAGAATAGAATCTAGTCTATTTTTCAATTTAGTTGAGTAACTTAAATCACTTATCAACTTGCCCCGTGTAAACGGCCCCTTAAGGGTAAATTTTCACGACTGAAAATTCACACTACCTCACTAGGTGAGGTAGCATATTGTGAGAGGAGTATCTATCTTATGATAGATCTTCACAACCGAAAATCCACTTCTAATGTTAGTAGGTTTTAGTTTATTGAATTTGTTCCAAACTCAGCTTTCCTAAGCTCACTGCTACAGTAACATTTCTTCCTTCCGTTCACTGCCAAATATTGGTTAGTAATCTAAAAAAATTGCTGATTGACCTTTGCCAGAGATTATGCTTAAACTCTTTTGTAGGACGTCAAATCTAATGACTAATTTTGCAAAGTTGATTTTTTTTTAAAATTCTTTTTGTTGTTATTAAAGAAGAATTGGGCGAAGAGACATTCATTTAACGAGGCAAATTAAGTAATAATAAACATAAATTATAATATTAAACAAGCTTTCCTAATTTAAGTTGTTTTTATGTGGCGCAGTAATAGGTGTCTTGTACTTATTAAAATAACTATAAACTATAAACAATATTATAGGAAATTGAACAGAAAAATAAATAAATTTGAAAAGGTAAAACGTGGAAAAAATATAATTAATATTTTCTTTCGCTTTCGAGGTGATTTCCCGTTTTGGATTTCACAGTATAGTGTAAAGAAACTTTTGTTGCATCTCTGTATCGAAACTTCGCTTGTCGAAGATCTTTTGATGTCCATTTAATTTTTTTTCGAAAATTATTCAGCAGTTTTATGAAATTTTAATTATTTTCATTGGGCAAAAATATTTCTAACTTGATCTCTTTCATTTGCTTCTTCGGATTCCCCCGAATCTTTTACATCACCCTTGGTTGCTGGGATAATTTTGACGAAAAAAATTTTCCTCCCCGGTTTTGTATTTCTTGTAGAAATTAGCTCATTTATAATGAGCCGACAGTGAGAAATGTTAATTTCCATAACTCGTCCACGTTTCTTCTACTTTTTTCAAATCCCCTTGGGTTTTGGGTATTTATGCACCTCGATTTTGGCGCGAGTTGTTACTTTTTTTGCACGACCGATCGTAAATTTGTACACTCAAAATTTCCATAATTAAAATAGTAAAATGGGGTAAAAACTTAAAATTATATACAGGGTGTTTAAAATTAATAAAATTAAATTTTGGTTGACATAGAATAAGTGAAGTGGCCAAGGAAAATAATAAAAATGTATTTGTCCGACTTTCATCTATGCGGTGTGTGGACAATTTTATAAAACAATTGTAAAACACCTTCTGTTGAAGTTTTTTGAAAATTGCTCTTTTGATGGTCGCTATCAGAAAATTATATCTGCAAATGCGTTAGTCAACTTTAGCAATATAACAAAACTCGGTGCGGCTTTTCACGAGTTGAGAAAATTCTATGAAGTAATCTAGTTTGTTAATAAAGTTTCGTTTGACACAGATATCGCCCTGATGCAGTTAAAAGTTAATTGTTCGAGTATGAGCTTGAACGTAGGATGCTGTGTAATTATGTATTCCATTTAGTTGCAAAATTGCAAAATTCGAAGAGTATAAGGACTTTGAAAGCCAGCATTTGACCCAAAGTTAAGAAAAGAGCTTTAATTGTATTTATTTTTAGCAAGTTTATTATAATTTGGTTGGAACAATGGGAGTTGAAAACTTCATTTTATACCTTGCATCAGCCAGCCGTCTATACGAAAGTAATAGTTATTTTTTTTTGTAATCATTAACTGGGGACTGGAAGCGTCAGGTCTGTGAAACTGTTTTACAAAGTTGCATCAGCAACTTAATCATAATGGAATCTGCAAAATACAAGTTATTTTGCATAGAAAAGATTTTCAGAAGGTTTTATCTGCATGCATATACAAGGTTGAAGTTAATAACATTATTTTAGGGTTTCTGTTTAGGTTATGTACGTGCATAACATAAATATTTGAGTTATCAGTTCAAACTTAAGACTTTCTATTTATTTGTGCCGAAATTGACATATTTGCGATTTATACTTTACTTAAAAAATGTTCGTGTGTAAAATATATAACTTAGATAACGAGTTTTATAACAAAAAGATGTATTGATTGTATATTTTTTACAATAAATAGGAAATTTTATTGAAATATATAAAATTCAAAAGAAAACTGAAAGCATCAGTTTTTTCTAGAATTTTTTTACATAATTTCATTTTTTATATATGGAGTTTTGTGTGAACGCTGTTTTTGAGACGTTTAGTCTAATTGACCACTTCTAAATAAGATATATCTTTTCTTTATTCCCGAATTGCATTTTTTTTCCTTGCTTGCTTTTTTACCGTTTGAACGGCGCAACGAAAAAAAAAAACAATTATTGAAAATTTTTGTGCACATTCAAAAGGAAGCTTCTATTATTGTGATTTACATTTTACAATTTTAAACGTTTTCGAATATAATATAACGTGAAGTTCATTTTATATGATATTGTTGAAGAAAGCGCCGGTACTACGGGAGTCGGAAGCGATATAGAAATTCAAATAATGTCGATATCCAATATAGAAAATATCGAACAATAGTTTTGGAAACAAAAACAGAATAAAAATCTTAACTTTGATTTTAAATTTTGACGTTAGTTTTTTAGTTTAAAAGAAAAATTAAATTTTCCTTGTTTTGTCGAGCAGTCTTGCCAACTTTCGAATTTCCTTTTGATAAATTGTTTTTAACATTTTGTAATAATAACTTGTGATGTACCACGTGCGTTTGTATACAAACTGTCGCTAATAATTCAAGAAGTTACATCAGATGAAAAAGAACCTAGCTAGAGGCTGTGGAAAGCAATGGGTCATTTATACGGGTCATTCCAAGAGCTTATATGAAACAAGTTGGTACGTTGTTATTAGATTGATGGTAAAGGGGGAGAAGTATATTTATGGTTAAGATGACGCGTTATCGAGATTAGCTATCAAATTTAAACCAACTTTCGCACAGCAAAGATCCTATTTTTAAATAATTTAAAAATTTTGTTTATGCTAATATGATTTTAAAGTTGTCTGTTTTGTGCATGTTCATCATCATACAACCCCTTTTTGCTACAACCGATGGTAAGTTTTTCTTTTTAAATTTAATAAAAAGTTTTGCGACTTCTATGATTTTTATGAAATTATTCAACTTCGTAAGACTTAATATAGAAGATTAGCCTCAAGAAAAAATACGAAAAGAGTAGATGCCGACGTGTGAAAGTTTCCATTTCTATTTAACTTTTCCTGTTTTTTTCATAACAAAGTTTTGACGAATTTAACTTCTTTTCAGGTAAAAATTTCAATATTTTTAAAGCGGTAAGCTGTTTTCTTTACACAGTATAGTGTTGGGCCACTGTTTAAACATTTTTCCGTCTCCAATACCTTGAGCAAATGTTGATACCCACCATCGGGCATTTAAATGGAAATTTTCCAATTTTCTTTACCTTCGGATGTTTTTCGCCAAACTTCACCAGTAATTGTGATATTTATTATCGTATTATCCCGTAAATATTTTATTTTATTGTAAAAATGTCAACTTTTCATTCTTTCCAAAGAGGCAACTTGAACCTTTTGACCTATGGATTTATTCGTCTTCCTATTTATACAATTACAGATAAATAATTACAACTTATGTAATCGATATCGACGCTTTAATTACAGTTATTCTATATTTGGTTGTATTGGCTAAAATTTTTTCTATTTATAATGGATTTGTTTATGTTGATATTTTATCACCGAAGGTTATTTTTGCATAATCCATAAGTTGATATTCACTAGTTACGTCGTGTTCCTGACATGTTTTTACCATGTCATTCTTCCAGTGTTTTCACCCTATCGCACTCGTCGTTACTGATATCCGACACAAATAGTAGACATGATTATTGTTTGCATACAAAAATGTTCACTTTTGCTGATGTAGCTTTTATAAACTCCTTTCGTTGTAGTTTTCCAGCTTTACGGGTACAATAAATTCGAAAATTTATTTTGTTTAACCAGCTAATGTTTTACTTTCTCGAACGCCGAAAGCTACAACTTTAAAAGCCGCATCGCCAAAAAACCTAGTTCTATTTCGCAACGATAACGATTTTTGTACTACCCACTATCGATCGTGTTTTCCAGAAATTAAAAACAATTTTTATTGCGAAAAATTTTACAGTTTATTTATTTCATACAAACTGTCTGATATGACATTGACATGGCATTGATGGCATGGATTTTGGAACATCCAATTCTACTATATCTCGTCATATCTTCTGAATGACCTGATTCGTTTTTTCCACATAAATACATTTTGCTTTTTTATGCAGAAAATTGTTATTGTAAAATTTTGAATGTTCCCGAAAATCTGATACTCGACTTTCGCATTGTTACAAAATCTCATTCTGGCTTCAATTTTTTTAATTCATTTACATTATTTTTGAAATCTCCAAGCAACATTCTTACCGATTTTAAAATAAAATCCTTAAAATTTAAATTCTTTTGTGCAACTTTTTTTAATCGAAATGGCCGAATTTAAGCTAAGGCTACAGGAAAAGTTAAAAACATTGTAGAATATAAGAATATTTAACAAAGTCGAATGAACTAAACGGTTTTACCTGAAATCGTTTTACGAAACGACTTCAGTTTTATGTAGTTTTTACATTTTACTTGCGGCGTCTACCATCAGTTTCCGGTAGACATTCATGCTGCCATTAATTTTCATATAAACTTTGTATTGAAATTTTATTGCTTGATTAAAAATTTTCCGGATTGATTTTAAAAAGTGTGTAGATAAAATACCGATTTTTGCATGTAATCCGTGTTTTTGAACAAAAATCTAATCGAATGCCAATTAAAACGACGACATCTCGAAACACCAGAAGTGAAGAGAAAAGTAATCACCTAAAAGAGATGCTCAGAACAAAAAATAAATGTATCTAATACTACGCGGGGAAAAACTGATTTTCTCACTCGAAATTTAACACAACTGATGAAAAGGGTTACTCAACTTTACTCCCCGAAAGGCTCGTGCTTAAACTTGATTCAATTTCAAATTATGGGAGAGCCCAATTTTTGTATGCCTGCCTCATTGCTTCGGAGGTTACGTAAAGCTGTAGGTTTCGTCACCCCAAATTTGACAATACTATAACAAAGTTACTTTCGTCAATGCAGTCAATGGGTTAATGCAAAATTAAAATCGCCGCCCAAAAATATATAGGGAAATCCACCATTGCAAATAACGCCAGGTTTTATCCAGGGGTGGACAAAATACATGAAAATATGTATTTGAAATACAAAATACATTTGTTTTGGGTATTTGAAATACAAAATACAAATACATTTTGTTCCGAGTATTTAAAATACAAAATACAGTATTTCAAATACAAAATATAGCATTTAAAATACAAAATACATCATTTCAAATACAGTACATTGTTATACCTGGTTGAGAACAAAACACATAACAATACAATACAACGGCAGGGCCGTATTCAGTAACATCGTCGAATGAAAAAAATCGTAAACAAAAATTTTTACGTTACTGTTACTGAATACGGCCCTGTCAATTTTAAAGTATTTTGTAATTTGTATTTGAAATACAAAATACAAATACATTGAAAATATGTGTTGAAATACAAAATACAAAATGTATTTCAAATAAGTATTTGAAATACAAGTATTTCAATACAAGTATTTCAAATACTGCCCAGCCCTGACTTTATCGTACCACCGACGGTTTCGAGATTACTCCTAAAAGATTTCTCTTTTAGTAAAATATTGTGAGAGGAGTATCTATCTTATGATAGATCTTCACGGCCGAAAATCCACTTGCTCCTACTGTTTGGGGTTTTACTTTTTTAAATATAACATGTTTCGTTAGTCTGCAAGGCTTGTGTTTGCTTTCAACGACATTTTGCTGATGAATTGGTTGTGCTTGTAAAACTTTTACTGTGGTATACTGGGATATATTCCATACCCCAACTTCTTTGTTTAGAAAGAGAATAAGACGTTTATTTATTAAAATCAATCTTAGAACATCCTAAATATCTCCGCCACTAGATTGAAGTGTTTGGGAGGTATGGATTACCCCCCAGCACACCAGCAATTTTATTCAAAAGAAAAACTATTAGTCTTATATTTGTTTAAACGGTCGACAATTAAATAAAAAAAAATCATAGTTTAGGAATTATGTCTGAAATTATTTAGAGACTCTGGCTACTATAGTTTCTAACACATTTTTACCAGTATTTATACCTGTTTTTAAGCAAAAGCACAGCAAAAACGACCACCAATTGCCTTCTCTTTATAAAGTTTGGTGATGCATCGGACTGATGAGCGACCCATGCTTTTTGGAAATCTTTCGTACAAAAGAAAGAACAAAAACATGTTAGCATCGTTGAAAATAAAAACTTAAATGTTGCGTGTTTTTACATTCGATTGATGTAGAATAATTGGCAGGACGTCTAGCAAAAACGAACTGCAGGACAAAGAAAAACTATTACGCACAACAAATAAGAAAAATAAAAGACAAACTTGATGGAGGTAATCTGAAAAAATATAGCAAGAGCGACACCAAACTGAACACTTGAGTATACAAATCAGTTGTTTGCTTAATTACTTTTTTGTTCATCAAAGTTTAAAAATTACTTTTTAAAAGTTTCCTTATTCTGCTTTGGTTATTAGTAGTCTTTTCGATTAAAAATCTATTTCATTAACTTGGTTTTAACCACAGGTAAAATAGAACGTCGAGAAACTATGATAGTTTAATATTTTATAGGTATGTGGATATTACAAAGTTTTCAACAAGTTTTAGGTGGAAAAGCTCTTTGCTTGGAATGCAGAAGTGTCTTAAAAATTAATGGTTAAATAATCTAATTGCTTCATAATATCAAGATTAACTACCGTTAAACCGTGAAATTTCTGTTTAATCAACCTGGTTTAGAATCACATTGGAGCACGAAATTTTAATTTATAGGGTGGCCAATTAATGTTGAGTTTTCTCATTTGTACTTTATTGTTTAGTGTACGAAAAGCTTTATATACAGAAAGGGTTTATATCGATCGGATGTGCAATCTTACCACTAATACCTAGTGTTTGGTTGCACCGGAGCATCATGAACCACATTTATATTTTAAAACTAAACACCCCGTATTTTTTTTTTTTTTTAGAAAATCATAAATTCATTTATTTGGTACCTTATTGTGATAACTTTAGTAATATTTATTATTCTTGTTAATGGAGTATATTCAATATACGCATATTGTAATATTCGACAATAGATTTGCATAGACGAATGGAAACTGTTCAAATGTAATAAACCGCACGCATTATGGAGATTCTGAGCGAATTGTTAAAATATCGTCGGTCAATTTTTTATTTTAAGTAACCTGTTTTGTTAACTTTTACATTTGTACGCGGAATTCTTTGGCCCTAAAACTAATTTTATTTTTATTCCGTGCTGACGTGAATGGAAAACTGCATCGAAGTTTTTATCTCACCGGCAATTTATCATCTTTGTCGGTATTAATTTATTTTCTATAAAGCTCCTCAAAATTGCAGGATTTAGTATCATAGACTTGCATTTTGAGAAATTTTGGGTCGATTTAGATTTAAATTAGTTTTGCATTCTTTTTTTTAACTCGAGCGAGCACCTTTAATTTTTGAGTTACATTATGAAAACTAAAGCGCGAAATTATAAATCAAGGAAGGAATTAAACTCTTTATTACCCACATTAAAAATATAAATTAAGTACCGGAAGAAAATTTGGCATCAGCGTTTGAGCTTCCATTATTTAGAGTGCGCAGGAAAACTTAAAAAGAAAACCAATTTTTTAAAAAGTATCAACAGAACATTAATTATGTTTTTAAAATATTATAAAGGACGAAGTTATTTTTCTATTTCAGAAATGGTTTTTATTTCCAATAATTGCAGGATATTGCAGATAACAAAATTGGTATTTGATGTTCGATGAGTTGGCAAAAAATTATTTGGGACAATTTTACTGTGAAAATATAAGTGGGTTTAACTAAAGGGAAAATTCAAAATTAGACAAATCAACTGTTTGCTTTCGTGGTTTGTTTCACGACTCGAATTCAATCCTCCAGGGAATGAATGACTCAGTTCTGACGTATGAACACGAATTTGTAGGAGGAAACGCTTTATGTGAATTTGGTATTCTTAGTGTTATCCTTTATCAGCTTTTCAAGTGCTACGGTTGTGCGATTTTTGCGAATGTTCGTTTACTCCCTTTTTGGTTTTCCCGAAAAGTTAAAAGCTGCGAGGTAACCCATTTTGTTATTTCCGATTGTGGAAAAAAGCTTGGAGGAAAAATTAGGAATAATTTTCACACATAGACAAATAGTCCTGTTCATTAAAATTGGTCGAATTTTTCATGCAGTTTGTTATTCGGAAAAACTTTATAGGGCCACATTTTATCATTCTTATCTTTTACTACGTCTTCACTGACGAATTTGAACCAAATGGCTGCTAAAAGTTGAGTTTGGAAAGTTGTAGATAAATTACAAACGATTTTTGTTGAGGTGAATTTCAAAACAGTAATTTATTAGCTTACGGATATTTTTAATAAAATTTAATTTTGAAATTTTCTTGTAGGTACATATAAAAGATTCCATCTACTAAAGGCAGAAGTAATGTGCTTCTTTTGAAAACATTATCCTTTAGGATTTATTCTGATAAAAGAGACGTGTTTGTATTCCACTCGATGTCATTCTGTTTTATCATCAAATAGTCTTTTTGTTTGGACACTGAAAAATTTTACGTAATAATTTTTTTACTTATTTTTTCTTGTTTAAGCGATAAACTGTCGGCTAGACGAAACGGAAATTGTTATGCGCATTTAGATGTTTGGGAACCATATTGATGGTCAATTATTACTTTTTGACTTTGACCTATTCACTTTATGATAAGAGTCTGGAGATTTAATTGCGATGTATTTGCACTTTTCGTGTGTGTAACTTGAATTGCAAATTATTGATTAGCAATAATTCCTGTTATTATATTAACTATTGTGGCTCTGATTGAATTGCACTGATTACTAAAACTGCGGTTTGAGGTTACACGGATTTATGTGTTTGCAACTGAATTATTATTTCCGGTTTATTTCTTATTATTTTGATTATTCTACTGTTTATTGTTGTCATAACTCAGTTACTGGGAAATTTATTTCTTTGTAAAGATTTTCCATTAAATTTGATGGAATATCAAAAATACGAGCTTTTTACTAGCGCGTTTCTTATTATTTATTTTGGCTGGTCCTTTCCTCGACACGTTTTGCAAATATTTAATATTTTGCTTCCCATCCAAGTGATTATTGAATTTCTAATTTTCTTGCAAGTTTCGGATCAACAAATTATCATTTTATAATTTAAGATTTGAACAGTTGTGGTTTATAAAAAATTTATGTCTAAACTTGGGTTTCATAATCGTTTGCACCAAGAATCCGGGATGACGGTCTAATGAAGGTTTTCGACCTGCATTAAACATATCGGGTTATGTAAACATCTAAGCTGCTAAAACTTGTATTTGATTTTATATCCCTAACTATTAAATCGAGCTTTAATTAAATTGTGATGTATATTGGCATCGATGTCAATTTAAATCTCAATGATCTGTTTAATTCTATGGTTTACAAATTATCTTAATGAGTTTGGATAACAAAAGGTTAATAGAATCTTTTATTTTTAAAGGTTCAACCGATTTAACTAAAGTACATTTTTCGAACTGCTCAACATTTTTAAACTTGTTGGGTTTAGTGCTAAATGCTAATTGTACACCATACTCCCACACATTAACAACGCGCTTGAATAGATTAACGATCTTATGGGTAATTTTTATTGGCCCAAAACATATTTTAGGTGCCTATTTTTGCATAATAAAATTTTATTTTGAAGGTGCAATTTTCTTAAATGAAATTACAACAAAATCAATTTTTACTTTTCTACAAAATTGGTTTAATCGATAAATTAATTAGGATCTAAAGTTACCTCGAGAAGAATTTAAATCAGTTTTGTAGTGCGACAAAAAGAATAACGGAAGCTATAATTTTTCACAAATTGTGAAGTCTGAGTAATGTACATAGCACGATAAAATAAAATTTTCCAACACTTCAAAGCATTGCAAAGGAAAGTTGAATTAATGTTGTCTATTGTGTCGATTGCAGAAGTTGAGAAAAATTAATTAAAACGAGTCTAGTTTCGTTGTTGCTAAACTAAATGCCGTAGAAACTTTTAAGATAACATTTCATAAAAAATTTAACAAAAACGTAGAATTTTTCAAGATATTTTAAAACGAGTATTTTTTCAGGATAACCAAATTATAGAATTTAAATATATAATTAAATAAATTATAATGCAGTGCGATAATATAATATTGTGGTATTTCAAACTAGAATAAAACAAAATATTGATAAATCGATTGAGAATTTTTTTATTTCGTAAAAAGATTACATTAATAAAATATAAATGCTTTTAAGAAAAATGAAACTTGTAAAAAGATTACAAATATTTCCAACATAAGTAGATACTGTAATTGCGACTCCATTATTTGAAATTTTGTTTTAAGTTATTTTGCTTTGTGATATTTGAAATAATAATAAAAAAATTTTTTAACTGCTGGTTGTGTTCATTTAAAAACATCTATCTGCAAGTTACTTAATAATTTTTAATTTGTAGTTGGGCCAGCCGTTTCCAACAAATTAAGCGTGGAAGCTTTTGAAACTGCTCATATTTCCCAATCCGAGCTGCATAAAGCATGTAACCCTTCTAAAGACCTTAACTCTGAGTAGAATTACGTGCTATATTTAAATTCCAGAAAATGAGACGATATAAACATTGAATATTTCGAATTTTTATTCAATTTTAAAAAAACTGCACATTAGTCACAACAACGTTTTTCTAAAATAAATGTTTGGGGAGGCCTGACCTACTTCTATAGTTTTAATATTTGGCTAATTGTGAAATTTTAATAACAAATTTCATGTTTATTTATTTTTGAAATAAAATACTAAAAAAACACGAATATTTTGGTTTGGTAAAATTGTCAGATTTGATAAAGGTAAGGTCACGATAAGTGATAATGTGTTAACTGAAAACTTTTACTTAGGTTTAGTGACACTTGAACCTGGACGTATATTTTTGCCAACGCATTGAGGTTTTAGTGCAAATGTCCATCGAGTACCCCAAAGCATGAGGATGCCCGAGGATCAGTGGGGATGTAAATTTGGGGTGAGAAAAATTTATTGTTATCGTTTGTTGACCTTGACGCTACGCAGTTGCTCAGGCCTATTGATCAGTCTAAGACATTTCGCCGCCGTCGTTTTGCCGTCGGAAATTTAGTATTCAATTTTTTAATGTCAAAATCAGCATCCGGAGTATTGTTTTCAAGAGGTGGGATTAATTAAATAAAAAAATTCAACCATCCGAAAATTCAACTACGTAATAAACAAAATGCCTAAATCTGCGCCAGTGTAGATTTATGAAAGTATTTATTTTTGTTTAAAATTATTAGAATTGAAGTTTTGAAAAAATGATAAACGCAAATCAGCTTATCATCAAAAGATGTAATATTTATGACCTTGTTCTAATAAAACAACTTAAATTTAAAATATATCTCTAATATAGTTCACTGAAGTTAAAATTTAACCTGCATCAAAATTTGAAGTACGGATACCTTTAAGCGACAAGTATACAAAGTACAGGTGTTTAAAGCGAACAGTTGAGATGAGACAATAGAAAAATTAATATTTAGAATTTCTCAACAAAAATTTCCCAATTGCGATGTACAAGATGTGTGAAAGTAAGCAACACGTGAACGGTTACAAGTTTTATTTTAAGAATGTGGACGAATTTCATGTGTACTACGCCTTTTTTCGTTATTTGAAGAAATAATTTTAGATTTTATTTCGCTTATATTTGGGTAAGTTTTAATACATTTACATCAATTAAGTAAGCAATTAGGCCGGAATATTTTATTTTAGGCGAGCGGTAAAATTTTGTTTGAAAATGCGATCATTTAAGATTGATATTACCCTAATCATATTATAATTTGCTCGGAATAAAAGTTTTATGGTAATTCCTTCATTTTCATCTTTCATTCTAATTTGTGAACTGTCTTACTCAATTATTGTCATTGCATGCTAATGACATAATTATATTAACTTTTTTTTGGAAAGTAAACTTTTGTTTATTAATAGATTTTCTCGATATCCGAGTAATACCGAGGTGATAAATTAGGAAACTTGTACCGTTGGAACGATAATCGTAAATTAATAGCAACTTCAAAATTCTGTCTATTACAATGATTTGTAATGAAGTGTCTCTAAACATCAAAGCAGTACAATGCTTTCCTATTCCGGCTACTCGCACTTAAACCAGAGTGTTTCGCCATGGTTACTAATTAAAAGCTCTATCAATAATTTATAAGGTAGCTTTCATAATAAAGCAACAGTTTTAAATAGTATAAAATTAAGAATTTACTAACTTTATCATTTGTTATGTATACAGGGTGCGCGCGTTAATTAGGCAACTTTTTTAACTTAATGTTAATTTAAAAAAGTAAAACCTACAAAAAGTAGGTGTAAGTGGATGTTCGCTCGTGAAGAGCTATCATGAAAGATAGATACTCCTCTTCGGAGTAATTTTGAAACCGTCGCCAGCCAAAAGCTAGCGGTCCATGCAGTGGCGAAAACTATCCGCATATATGTTTTTGGCCGAGGATTCTGTTTTTGCAATACCCCCGTTATTCGTTAAAAATTAGTGAGAGTTTTATCTTTCATGATAGATCTGCAAGGCCAAAACTCACTTACTTTTTTGAATAATTATTAAATTTTATCATTTAAATAATTTTAGCTTGCTTGCATGTTTGCTTAAAATTGCTCTCGAGATGTTTAACTTTAAATTTGAATTATGAATTTGTGTCTGAACGCAAATTATAATAGGTGCAGAAATCTTCTTGAAAATTTTCCTTTCAAATTTAAAATCACGCTAAACTTGGAATTCGTCCTCTGTTGCAACAAACTGCCTTGTAAATATAAATTTGGCATCGGTTTCATAAGGTACTCGACGTTTAAAGGTGCTTTCAGTTGAATACTATTTATGATAATTTTGTTTGTATTCCCATTTCTTTTGTAAGGACTTTTTAAATCCCTTTCAAATAATGACTAAATATTCCTTAAATAAATCAACAAGAGCTAAATAGTTGCAATTGAAATAATCAATTTTAATAATACGGATAAATTCTACGGAAACATTTATTTGACATTTAAGTGCAGGAATAAACCGCCAGATACTTATTAAATATTATGTAAGCGGGAATTTTGAGATAAAAAGTAAGGTATTTAATTAATTAAAATTTCATTTGGTATTAGAAATTTGCAACTGCTGCAATGCATACTATAATCTGAATTGCAAAAGGATAAGAGTGACTTATCCAAACCAAAATTTCAAATTCCTGTTTAATTATCTGAAATGGAATATGTTGTAGACCTACATTAAATTTCAAATTAAAACCAATAATGTAGAATTGCGATTCCCAAATCGTTCATGCAAGTGAATGTCAAATTTCCATAATATGATGAGAAAAGCTCGTTTACTCGCTTAATAATATGTCATATTTAGCTCGACAGTATTATATGGTTAATAATATAATCAAAAACAGTTATGACAAGCATTTTCTCGGCTATCACCACTACTTCTCTAAATTGCAATTTAAGTAAAATATTTATTTGATTTGTAAAAAATGCTACTGTTAGTTAAAGAATGTAAAGGGCATTAGTAAACTATATTGGTAAGAACAGGTAACCAATTTAGAACAAAGACAACTTTTTATTTCAACTTTTACTTCGGTAGCGTAATATTTGTAATGTGGATTAACTGCCTCCTACCTGACTTTGATCAGTTGCAATGTTTTCACTTAAATTTAAAAAATAATTTGTAGTATATGTTATATAATATCCACAAGTTTTTCTATGAAATTCACCGATTATCACAATTTAATAACAACATTTTCAGCTTAAAAACATTGCATAACTTAACTTAACTTAACTTTTTTGCATTGTGAAAAATAAATAATAATGAGTAAATAACGACGATTATGACAAACGAGTGGGAAAAAATTGTCCCTTTAATTTTTCTGAATATATCAGTTCAAATTTAATAATCTTGTTTTTCACTTTTTCACTTTCAGATTTGTCAATTACCACAGTTTCCAATATTTTATTTCCTTATTGACATCGTATCGAAGTATACAAAATTATCTTGTGCGTGTCTGCAGTTTTACGTTTTCAATTTATTTAGTTGTGTATATTTGTAAAATGTTATTATTTGCATATTTTACATAATATCATCCTCAAATATGTTTTTCCCCGTAGTTGTCAACTGTTTTAATTGGTAGAATATTGTAAGTCGTGCAATTAAGTTGTACGTTTTTCAAAATCCGAACACCTCATCCGTACCCTTTGATCTTATATAATATATTAATAACGAAAAGGAATTTAAAATTCCACATAGCTCAAAAATCCAATTCATTGAAGTTAAAGTACCCAACCTAATTACAAAAAGTAGCTCTAGCCAACTTGTGGACGGACTACTTCCTCAGCTACTTTATAATTCATTTTGAATGAAAATTTTAAATGCAAAATTGTGCTACTCGACAGCCTAAAATTATTTTAGTATCATTTTACCTGCATAGCAATGAATTGTTTCCAATGAAATATTTGATTCTGTATTTTACTTTCAAAATATTTTTAGAAAAGAAATCTAAAATAATCTAGTTTGTTTGTATACATTTTTTTGTGTAGTTTGCAAAAAACAATTCTCAATAATCAAAAACAAAATTTTTTTACTTTCATAAAGTGTAGCGTAATATTTTTACCATTCATTTTTTTACAACATAGAATTTATTGATATTTTTACAATATGCAAAAAAAATTTAAATTAAGGGACTTCGCGAAACGGCACTTGTTTGAAAACAAAAAAAACAGGTTTTGACCCTTTTTTTCATAATTTTTAATTTTTTAAAATAACAAAATAATTTTGATACAAAAGTGATAGGGGCGATAGACAGATATACTCTGAAGGTTGACACTAAATTTGAAGTAAATCGGGTAAATAGAACTTGAGATATCATGTCAACCATGTTGAAAAATGTAGTTTTGTAATAAACTTGTACCTTAATCTTAGACTGTTAAAAGCAAAACTGAGCTGAAATGAAAAGTAAACACGAAAATATTTATGATTTTTAAGTGTTTTGGGCTGACCTATATTTGTACATTTATATAATTTATAGCTGAAATGGTCACCTGTCAGGCATTTGCCCTATATGCTCCGGCTTGAAGGGTTTACAGTGTGTCACTAAAATAGCTATAACTACATAAATAACTGGAATTTTAAAATTTTCTCTTGAGAACATATTCTTCAATGTCTAAACTTTAAGAATATGCAGAAAACAAAAAAAAACATTTTTTCAAAATTCTTGACTAGAACACTGCCTTAAATTCAGAGGGAAACTTCATCGATTTTGCCACAGGAAAACGTTTACTTATTTATATTACCTATATTACTTATTTTAGTACCGATTTCAGACATGAAAGTTTTTGTTTTCTATACCTACGTAAACATGAACACGTGGCGTCATCGAGTCGTCAGATATAACAATTTTCATTACATACCTTTTGACCTACCGTTTTTCTGTATTTTATAGTCAGTAATCAAAAATTAATAGTAAAAACATTGATATTGATATAACCTGTAAGCTTAAATTTTATATTTATGCCAAGTTCATAGATTGAATTAAAATGTTGTAATTTATTAACCTACAAAAAATTAATAAAGTTTTTAATTTTGCCTAAATACTACCAACTTAACATTATTGTATAAAAAATTCCCTGCTCAAATAAACATTTTGCAGTTTATTATTGTTTGGAGTTTTTGATTGTTTTTTAGCAGTAATTCGAACTATTTGCAGCACAATTCTGTGAAACTTACTTGCCAAGAAAAAGTTTGACTTGTAGTCATATTTAATATACTATTATTATGTATTAATTTAACTGATTTTATAGCCTTGATATATTTGGAAGCATTAACTTTTATGGGGAGTGTATTTCTGAAGAGCAATTAAAATATAATCATACTGTTGATACATAACTGTGGTCCTTAATTATAATTTGTAGTACATTTGGGCTAAACTTGTTTTACCCAACTACAAGCTACTTTTTGTACCATAAAAGTATCAAGCAACTTGTACATTCTTGTATGTTTACCTACTTTAATAATAATTATGTACGATATTATACATACATAGGAGCTTCTAAGCTATAAATTTTAATGAAAACTTAGCAAAGCACTAAAATTTTTAACCTATGGACATAAGTGTTTCCAGTGGCGGCAATTGGAAATTAGGGCTCACAGTGTATTCTATCTACAAAGAAAATTTTATAAGGTTTGGCAATAAATGCTTTACTCGCTCAATAAATTGATAGTGCCAAGTAAACCCTTATCTACCATAATCAGCAGAGACGGTCTTAGCCAAATTTTTTCGGGCAATCCTCAGTGTTTCAACTGCGTTATTTTATGCTTTTCCACTTTTTTTTATTGTGAAATTCCAACGATTTGTTTCCCAAGTCCAGTGGGGGAGGACCCCTTTTCTTCTCTAACCGCGCGATTACGGGGAGTATTCATACTTCCAGTTTCAAGGTCAACTGGGTTTAGGGGGGGGTACTCTATACTGCTCAATGCGGACTGCACTGCAAAGATAACTGGGTGGTTAACCCAGAGTTAAATAAATCCAGTAATTATGTTGAAAAGCACAATTATACGATAAATAATAACATTTTAAGGGGTCCGCGACAGTCTCATTGCCGACTACTGTATTGTGCTTTCAAGCTTGTTTAAAACAAACAGTTAAAATTTGTTTGATTTATCTCTTTCTAATGTATTTAAATGAGGAAATTACATTCACTTAATAAATACTCGGTATTGACTTGCAGTGAACTAATCAATGAGCTTTATTTAAATTATTTTCTATTTCAATTAATGATTCAAGATTAAATTATTACCGAGAGTAGGCTATTCATTTAAATGCAATAAATATACAGATCTAAATTGCAATCTGCAAGCGTAATAATGCAATAGCATATGTAGCCAAGTGCGAATCCAGGGCAGGCTCTAGGAAATTTTATTCAAAAAGCACGTAAGCTACTTTTTATATATTTATTACCTATGCTTTTGCATTAGGAAACTCCATTGATTGTAAATTTTGAAAAGATACGGAATCTTATTTTGCGTTATAATAATATATTCGGATGTCCAAACTAAGTAAGATAAAAAAATTACCTATGAAAAACAATAAATTGATTGTTGTTATGGAAAATGCGTATCTTAACGCAACTTTATAATCAATGGCATTAGGATTTTATTTAGTTATAAACTAAATTAAAAATGTTAGGTATATAAGTAGAATGTCATGACGATCTATAAAAGCAAGCATAATATTTAAATTCATGTTTTATATTTAAATTTAAAACGTGCAATTTGAATCCAAAGGAGCTTATCTATTCACTTGGTTGAATATTTTGCAGCTAAGGTACTGCCCAATTGGTATATTAGTATTTTTAAGGTATTTACTGTTGCATAAAATTCATAGCCCGGTAATAATTATGGTGGTGAAAAATTACTTTGTTGCAAAGTTAGAAGTTGTTACTTAAAGGTTTTATGTTGATTAATGGCGTGAAAAAAGTCGATTATCTCTTTTAGACACACAAAGAAAATTGAGCTTTAATTTTTTTGTTGCCTTTTATGATTTTTTTATAGTAGCATTAAATGTAAGACGGTAGAAATTTTAATTTGTTATCAACTTTGATGTAGCTGTCACAGCTTTGAACGTATCTATATCCAATTTGCTTTCTATAATCGTTTGGTGCAGCCTGTTTGATGGATTTAATTTTGAAATTCCAGAAAGCATTTTTTAAATTAATTTGCCAAGTAGGTACCTATACCTACTTGATTATTTGCTTTTTTAAAAGAAAAACCTTACAAGAGTAATTTTTTCATCGATTTTATATTATCCAGGTACAAAATTGGGTCGTTACGAAACAACGAGAGCAATTTGCAAGTTAAATTTAAATTACACCAAGTTATTAAGTTTCTTATGTATTCACTATTCAATAGGAATTTACTGAGAGATTTGCTTCATTTTAATAGGATTTATTTTTAAGCAAGAAGGTATTACATATAATTTTATTTGATTATGGATGAAGTAATACAGCTGAATTATTAAGAATATTTGCACCCCTTTCCAATCAGCTTTAAAAACTTCAGGGGTTTTAAGAACCTTTGAAGAATTCAAACGAATACTTAAACTCTGAACTTTTTCTCTAATTTACTTCTCTTTTGTTAAAGCAATTATTTTAGTTTTCGCATTATAGTTTTCTTGGGAAACTTCTTCAAGTTGTTCATTTTACAAATGAAGTTTTTCTTTATTTCTGTTGTATTTAATTTAAGTTTCAACAGGTGAAAGTTAATCAAATTAGCCGAAACCTTTAAATTTAGATCTTTTAGTTTACATTTTATGTTAGGTCAGTTACTAAGGTTCCTTAATCGATCATAATATCTCAAAACCGACTTTTGGCTATGAGAGGTTTGGAAACGACGTTTGTAATTGCTTTGATTAGCTTTGATCAAAACTGTAGACAATTTGCTAATTGTATTCGTAATTATTCTAGATTAATTAACGATTGATTCCTAATTATTCTAGTTTCTGTACACAAAGTAAATCAATAGGGAATAATCACATTTGTTCGTATCTTGCTCGGAGATATTTACAGACATAACAAGCTCTCGATGAATCAAAATAACCACAAAGGATCTGCCAAATCTCGGGTATACGTTGCTTTTTTAATTTAAAAATTAAAATTTTATCGCTTCGTTATACATCGTTTTCCTGTAATTGATTGATTTTCCCGACACAATAGTGCCATTCTTTGGTTAATTTTTTATTACACCGTCAGAAAGATAGATTTTTCGATAATAATAAAAAATGCATACATACGAGGTCTTTTACACAATTTCGGACGCTTCCGAAAGTTTATTGTACAATAAATTAGTAACTACGCGTTTAATAAAGAAATATCCAAGCAACACGGAAATGCACTGTTACATTTTACCTCTTTATAAAAAACTTCAGGGTGCAAAATTCGTTTGAAATCTCCTTGCTCCCTAATGGTTCAACTTCGTCGGTATTCGGCAGTCGTGGTCAGTCTCAGTTATCTAATTACAAATCAAAAAAGTGTTGGTGATTTCAGTTGTGTGATCTATCATTTTAGATAGATACTTCTTGCATAATCCCATCTAAAGCATTTTACAACAAACATTCTGTACATCCTACATTCTCTACGAGATACAGATTTAACAGGAACAAGAAACGCATTAACCTAGACTTTTTCGAGAAGTTTCGAGTTATGGAGTTTCCACATTACTAAGTTACGTCAAGACTCTCCAACTTAGAATTCATCATTCAGTAAATTAAAAAAAATATTTACTAATTATTTGTATAATAATTACAATAATTAATAGATAACTTATAATTAACCTATAATTATCTATAAATAATTAAGTATGGACTTGAGTGAAAAACGGAATTACAATAATAATAAATTATTTTATTACGTCGTCATAATAATTGAATATTTTCATATAGTTTTTGCGTCAGCAAAGTTCATGATTGATAAAAATACATGTTTTTTTTGCGTCAGAAAAACAAATTTTCTTTTTAAAGGGATTATCATAGTAGACAATAAAATGTCATAAACAAATGATAAATGACAATAAAATTAAACCAAAAAATTAAAGAGCGGTGGATAATAACGGAGTTGGGTTGGCTCGATGGACATTGGATCCACCTGAAATCAGGAGGAGGTAATTTTAAGGTCAATTTTAATTTTTTAAACAGATATTATTAAAGCTCAGACATCTGGCCAAAATCAATGATACTTTTCCAATTTTTAAATACCACTCGTATTTTTTGAAATTCTTATTCACAAACAGACCAAGTTAACTTTATCAATTTTTTCAATACCAACGATAGATAATTGGTCAACACCTTATCTTTGAATATTTTTTTTACTTATATCTTCCTTTACACTTAAATCTTTGCAAAAATAATATTAGATGAAATTAAAATTTGGTGTTTTCTTTAGAAATTCTTTCTATGAATTCGGTTCTGGAATCGAAATTTTTGTTCCGCCTTCAAAATCTATGGAATCTTTAAGGACGAAAGTCGCATTTTCTTCATTTTTCGCTCAAATACAACTAAAGCCCTACTTCTCGACGCCGTTCTAATACCAACCGTTATTTAGATCCTTTGGCTAAATTGGAGCAATAGATATACATCTTTTTGGGGTCCTAAGGTGGTTGATACTTCTTCTTTTGAATATTGCAGTGTGGACGGCATTCTGTGCACAAAAAAGGAGTAAATTGGTAAGCTTTTGCAAGGAATACTGTCTAAACTGTTCAAAAAACAAATTGATACGCTTTTTCGCGGATTGTTGTCCAAACTGCAATATTTTGGATCTTTTTGCAAACTAATCATTTAGGACAATGGTTTGTTAATATTTTTGGCAATATGGTTTACTGGTGCCTTTCTACAGATTACTCATAGACCTTGGACTTGGGATCCATCATAATACCGTAAGCTTTCAGATTTGAACTGTGCAAGAAGCTCGCCAAAAAGAACAAAACAATTTGCAATGTCTGTTTACCGAGTGCGATAATTTGCATGCACTATTTTTTCTCGCGGAGCGTTTACGCTATCTTAAAAAGCTTTAAAGCGATTCTAACCTGCAAATTATCATTTGGGGCAGTTAAAAAAGAATAGAAGTCTTGGTTTGACTACGACTTAATAAATAAAAGTTGAAGTATTTTGATAACAGATTTCGGTCATTGGTCAAATGAGGCTAGTGCGAATGAAAGTTTTGTTTACCATTTTTTTTCCTATTGCATAAAAATAGAAATTGATTATAATGCTGACTTTATTTATTTACACAAAACGGGGTCATTTAATTGACCATTGCTTAACGATTGATCATATCAATGTAAAATTGATGATAACCCAATCAAGGATAGCAAAAAGTTGTAAATTTTACTGTTGGTTTGTTTGATAAGTTGTGTGACGTCGTTTGCGATGTTACGCCAAAATTTTTGATAGGAAAATTTCGACAAATTTATACAAACATGAACTTGCTAATTTGATTTATGTTAACTACTGAAAATAATATTATCATTTTGGAGTAAATTTAATGCATGGACGGTTTACCAACCAGCATGCAAACTTACTTTAATTACTGCCTTAGTACTTGTAACTGGCTTGAAATTAACAGTTTCATGGAGGTAGTTGGGTTATTATCATGGGATATATTCCAGCAAACTTTTTAACATTTTTCCTTATTTACGTTACGAACGAGATCCGATGTGACAATTTTATGAAATTAAAATTGTTTAGTTAATTTTAATAACAAGCGGAAAATAACACATCATGTTTTATTCAATTTTAATCCACGCCCTATCATCGCACTTTTTTCGTGTGGGATCCACAGAACACGAATTACGCTCTTACTTTCATCGCATTCACGCTGCTCTAAAAACTAAAATATCCGGAAAAACATTTTCCTACGCTTTTATTAGTTTCTGTAATCTTCCTACATTTTGTGTTTTATTTGTCCATAACGAAAACTACTCTTTTAATTTGTCAAAATTTCATTTTGTCCTAGTTCGATCAAATCTCTAAACAGATAAATTGAAAATTAAATCTATTTGATGTACGCATAAAGTAACTTATCGGAAATTGGATTTATTTAATTAAAATATCAAAGACGATAATTAAAAATTTAATTTTACGAAATATTTTCCATATTTAATATTTACTCGGTGGAATATTAAATATTTTCCTTTATTATAATTTCATAAAGTCGATAACTTAAAATTGTGTTTTCTTTGTAAATTTTATATTAAATTTCTATAAAATGACACAACGAAGCTTTATGATTGAAGAGAAATCCTTGAATTAATTTTTTTAACTTAAATCAACCTGTTGTGGTATTTGTAATGAAAATTTGATTTTCCTACCCTAATCGCTAGACTGTAAATTGTAATCAAATAGTGTCGTTAAATAGTTAGGACTAATTGTCAAGTCAATCACATTAAACCAATAATGTAGTTTTCTAGTGGTAATCAGGCGCGGATCTAGACTTTTGGCAACGGGGGGGTCACAGGTAGTGGATATTTATTAGGCCTAAATAAATATGCGCGGTCGCTAGACCGCGGCGAAACTTTTTTTTATTGCCCTGGAAGCACGTATGTGAAAAGTTAGGATTTTCATGGATATTATCAGTTTTCTTTTAATTTAAATATTAAATTAAATAAAAATGTTATAAATTTTAAATTTAGTTTATTTGATATTTATTTCACAAAGGGAAGAATAAAATAATTGAACGTGTCGGCCCAATTTAAATCTAAGGAAACTAAACTCTCGAGAGCTTAAAAAATAAAACATCCTCTTTTTACTAAACGGTAGTAATTTCTCTTTAGAAACGGTATATCGTGAGACCAGTTTTATTTATGACTTGACAAAGCAAACAAAGATACTACCAACGTAAGTTAAAGTCAAAATTAAACTCTGACTGAAATAAAATTTAACGATACCGTAAAAATGTTTAATTTTTTTTAGTCGAGGTGAAACCACTATGATACTACCCCTATAATAATAATTACATCCAGTCGGAAAGAAAAATTCGAGTTTTTGGAGTCCCATTTCGAGAGCTTATAAAATTTTTATTCAATTTTGCTTTGTTTGAAAAATTCTGATTAATTGCATGAAATTTTGTTCCGCATAATAAACGAGAGGAATTTTTTGATGAATAAACATAAGTGGAATAGCTTCGCTCTATATGAACGATGTACGTAATCCCTGTTGCTACGAACCACCAAAATTCTCTTTAGTTAGTAAATTTATTTTGTTGTAAACTTATTTGTATCATTAATAACGGATTAGCGTAAATGAACGCGGCATCAAAATTCATCAGCGCCGTCTTGAAAATAAGAAAAACGAGAGTCAGATTAACTAAAGAAGCGTTGAAACCAATGCACGTATAGCTTCTCCATTTTGGAACCTTTTTGTTGCACCTTTGTGCAAATTTAACCAAATATTATTACAGCTGTGTTTTGTACATTATTTGTTTCGAATTTTAGCGAAATTAATTTTTTTTCTGCAGTCTATCTGAAATGTAAATGACAAATAATAATTTAATCTATTCGATAAGATCAGTAGCGTAACAACTTTAATCGTGGGGCACTGGGGCAAAATTTTAATTGAATATAGTTATTGTAATTGCACTATTCTTGTTTTTATTTTATCAAATTTATTTATTTTCAGTGTCGAATAAAATTAATAATAAACCAATATTTTTTGTTAATAAATAATTCCTAAATTAAAATGCAAACAAAACGGAAACGCAAATTTATTGTTTTTTTTTTTAATTTTATTTTTCTTCACTTAAAAGTCCCTTAAAATAAAAAATTGGGTTTTGCCTAACAGCTAATACAGTAAAAAGGCATTTAAAATTAAGAATTTGCAAAAATTCAATATTGCACCATGTTATAGGGCACTATAATTTTATTAATAAATTTATAAATCAGAAAATTTTTCTTTTAATTCTTTTAGTGCAAAACAGTTTTAAGAAAAGTTTTTAAAATTATTGCCCATTTTCATCTTGAAAATTTCACGTGATTAATAGATTTTATATCAGAAAATTTTATTTCCTATTTTATTCAGCAAATAACATTTTTCGATCGAATATGTCGATTGCAATCGTACGTGGTTTCATTGTATACGATAGTCTTACGTTTACATTGTACAAATCTTTACGATTAATCTAAGTTAATAAACTAAAGACTTTAAAGCAACCAAGTAAGAGGATTTGAATTATTATAGTTTTTATCGCACCGCAAATTAAAATTCTGTGCACAAAATGTATTTATGAAATATTTTTACAATTTATTGAAAGTTAAAAAAATGGAAAATTATTATATTTTTGTCCTTCTCCTTCTCTGCAAAGGGATTGCATCTGATGACAGTAAATGATTCATGTGGCAAAGATAAAAATAAAACTCATTGTTCTTTTAATCTTCCTGTACCGCAACATCAATTTACCTTCATAAAATAAAACTATTACATTTTCATATAATAATTAGATAAAACGATGTACACCACTCAATTTACAAGAATACACCTTATACATCGATTATTATATTCTGCTTCTACTCGATTGAAAAAAATACCGATGCCGGTGATATCCTCTTCCATACACCCGACTGCTGGTATAAAAGTTGTGGAATTGGAATCCCTCAGCTGCCCCAGAAATAAACAACAAGTGACGCACACTTTCGATTAGGGTTGCCAACAGTAGCAAATCCACCGATAACCTGAACGCACTAAATGGTCATATTATTATTTTTTGAAATTTTTAAATTTCCACAAGGCAACTTATCCAAAATTGATTCCGATGTACTGTAAGTACGTAAAAGTGCGTTTTTAAAAATTTTCGCATTAAACACGAACTAAAAATTTCCCTAACAGATAAATTGGAACTTAAAATGACATGACCTAAAGGATGCCAAGCGGAAATGTTGTCTGTTATGCTGTAACCATAGAGACAATACATATGTAAATAAATACATATGTAAGTAGTTAGTTAAGCAAAGCTAAATTGATAGTTGAAAATCTCTGGGCGCACTAAATTTATCCAATTCAAATTGATTCCAATTTTTCTGTAAAAATGCAATTTAGGAAAAGTCGTACCGTGTCGTATTGCTGATTTTGAGAGAAAGCGAATGCTAAATATTTTGAATAATTGATTGCTACTTTTAATCTCTAAACTGTTTGATAATTTTGCTTTATCCCTATAAAATTTTAGAATTAATACAGAATCCATTGAAGCGTGTTCTTTTTTGAATAAGGAAATGGATTAATTTTATTTAATTTTTGTATTCCGAAGTTTGTGCCTTTTGATAATGTAATTTAATTGCTATACCTTTTTTAATTGGTGCGCGATAGCAAAGGTAGGTTAGGTTTTAGTAATTTGTTATCCTACTTTTAGCTTTTAGGAAAGCAATTCAAACCGCAATATGCGGACCAACACTGCTAACCTCTCGTTTCTGTTGGAATTTTGTACCACTTTAACCTCGGAGAAATACTAAAATATGCAACACTTTGGCGTTCTCAATGTGTAATTAATACACATTTAACTACTTACGATAATTAGTGTTTGATGCGTGAACGCGCATAATTTTAAAGTTTTTCGAGTTCATCCAGATTTATAATACAAACTTAAGATTTATATTTCAATACTGCAATTCTCCTTTTAACCCAAGACAGTTAACTTCTAAACGGGATAGGTGTGTGGTTAAAAACGGATTTCGGCAAATGTTCTAAAGAATAATGCAATCCAGATTATCTGACAACTAATCCAGTACAAAACAATTCTCAGTTCATAAAGTAATTTACTAGTGCCATACAATTGCCTATCTTGAAGGGGAGAAATGATTTTTCACATTAAAAAAATGTCTTAATTGTTGGTTAATTCTTTTCTACTGGGCTTCTCAAGTTTTAAATGCTGTAATTTTAATACTACAATTAATTAATAATTTAATGGTGCACAGGCGAGTCAAGTTAACAGCTGTCACCAAAAACTTACCAAGAAAATCCGGAAATGCTTGCGTTTGCATGGCATGCTTGAATCGCGTCGGTGTTTGCGTTTGCGTGTTATTCGCATGTATATCAACACAGCTAAATGCCCACGAAGCAAAATAGAATTATATTTCTGCTATCGAGTAAATCAAAATACTACCTCTAACTCGTTATTCTCTTGTTCTTATTGCAACTCACTTTAATACTTCTCAGTTTAACACTACCAACATAATTTACTTTTTATTTCGCTGTTATTGATGTTAACTTTTGTATTTATGTGTACCAAATTACGTTTTTGCTATTGAAGCTAGTCTTGACTATGATAGCTTTTATAAGCTGAACATTTAGGTTTCTAGGTTAAGTATCAATATCCAAAAACTTGAAGCGAGAAATGAATTTTACGTTTATGCTCATCAAATCATGCTTTCTAGAAAATAATTTAGTCGAGCATTAATCATGGATAGATTATCAAAATGCTGTTTCAATACGTGTCGGAGGAAACATCAATTGCAAAGTTTCCCCATTATCTATGCGAACAGTAAACTTGTCCAAATCTCGAGTTTGAAGAAAGTACTCATTTAAATTGGACATTAGCTTAGCAGAACTAATGTGTTGCTTCTATTAATAAAAAAAATTGTTTTAACGGAAATAATTTTGTTGGGGATATTTTAAAACTACTATTAAAATAAATAGGGTTAGAATATTCTACAGGCTATTTGATTAAATTTATATTATTTTGAAACTGTTGTCAATTTCTTTGTTCACTCAACTGCACGATTTTTCTAAACTTTTAAAGTACATAAGTCTAATCTAAACAAAATAACTATTTCGATATCGACAGTAGACAGTTGAGCGACCCCGATGGAATCAAATGGCCATAAAATTTTCTTGTTTCAGAATCTCGATTGCTGTTAAAAGTAAAATTTAAATATAAATACAAAATGTAGAATGAAAATAAATATCTTACTTATTGTAGGTACGTATTTACAATTATAATATTTACATAATTATTATATTCTTATTCAAAAACACCGATTACAAAATGTAATGAGCATCTTTCTGAATAACGTCCTAATTGGGGCTGAACCTCACTATGCCAAGGACCCACTTCCCCAATTCTCCAAAAACAGAAAACTAACTAGATTGTTTATTCTGTAGTTGTTCTAAGGGGTTCTTCACGTACGACGTGCACTCGACAGAGAAACAATAGTATATCTGAGCACACGGACCGGCAACAGAATGCTCATGTAAAAATCGTGGTTTAATCCCTATCTAAAATGCTTGTAAAATTTTGATTTTTAAATGCCGTTTTCTCGAAAACTAATGAATAATCCTCCTTGAATTTTTTTTAATGCTTAGAAAATATAGAAAATTCGGTTCCAAAACACCAAGCATGCAGTATCTATAATTGAAAATGCAGTTGGCAGTGGTGTGATGCGATGATAAATTGCATATTAATTAACTACGTAAAGTGAAAATAAAATATATCAAACCATTAAAATGGCAACCTAAATTTTTAATTGAAAAGGTAACGTGAATTTATTGAAAAATAATGTCCACTTGGTTTCACTAATAGTTTTTGATTTTTGCTGAGTAGTTTTAACAGAAATGGAACTTACTACTTTCATCCTGAATGAAAGTGTACAATTTAGTTAGGGATATTTTACCGCGGAGAAGAATTTCGTTCAGGTATTTACAATTACAGTTTTTTTTTCACAATTAAAGGTTTCACATACAAAAATATTTTTAGAAACAACTTGGATTTTAGAGATTGCCCAATCATTAATTAGAAAGAAATGAACAAATTAACCTGTAGGTGTATGAACTTAATGGGAATGTTTATAAATTTCTTTAATTTGTTTTTTGACGTCTAATTGACTTTGGGCTTGTGAAGAAGTGTCTCGTCCCATGCGTGCACTATTCACTACTCCCGAGAGAAAAAAGCGAGCTAAGCATTTTAAAAACGCAAGCAAGGTTCCTTAAACCTTTTTTAAACGGATCAAGCGTTTGTATGGAAAGACGATAATATAAAGTATTTTGTTAAAATTTCATGCTTTACTAGCATACAATACATTTTTTGATTTGGAAAAACAAAAACAAAAATACGTAAAGAAATGGATGTACGGAACCTTTTAGGGTTTTTAAACGCCAGACTTGCTTTTTCTGTATATTTAAAGATTTCTTATATTCGCCATGTCCACTTTATTGTACAAAGTTTTTTTTAAATTTTTTTATCGTTGAAAAATTTTGCTAAGCCGAAATAGCTTTCCTCGCACGTTTCGTACTATAAAAATATTTTGACTCGAAAAATGTTAAAAATATTTGTTTTTTTAAGTAATTGATATTAATATAAAAATAAATCCACTTTTAACTTTCTTGGTACAAAATTCTAAAATTTATTTGAGAAGTAAGGCACTTTTCCAAATTAGGGTTATATTCTGCTTGGCAAGCTAAAATGCGAATTCTACGGCGGTAAACTACAATTCCATTTATTTTAAAATCTTAAAGTTAGTTTATCTGAGTTTAATGAAATTTTTCTAATTTATTATAAGTAAACAGTAAAAACAATTAATCTACTTTAATAATCCATTTTACATAAACGTCCGTGCAAATAAACCTCTGGGGCTAATTTCAAAGCAGCAAACATAACCTAAGATATTTTAAAAAAAAGTTCATGCATTAATGGTTTTGCTAGGATCATACATTGATCTGACCTTTCATATTTAACTGAAAAATGTTCCCATAGGTATATTAATTTCTCTGATAAGCGCAATGAAGATTGAAACAGCTCGTCAATATTAGTCATTCGAGAGTTGATTAGTTTAAATTCATCGATTGAATTGAGAATGGAGTAGCATTGATGGTGTATATTTAGTTTTGAGTCGACTATTAATTTTGTGATTGAATCTATTTTTATGATATATCTACCTACGTGAACCGTGCCACTGTTTGAAGCATTTGTTGACGTTACTATTACTGACGTGCTGAATTGGAACAAGAGGAAAGTTAATTATTTTCGTTGCATAAAAACAATTTAAATATAAGTTGGCAGTAATTGAATTTGGTTATTTTTAAATTTGTGCGTAATAGATGGCTCGGTTGGTCATTTTAACTTCGTTTGAACTAAAGGAGTTTTAATAATTCCCAAAATGTGTTACACTCTCAACTCTAACCTTTCATCGGTTATTAGGACATATTGCTTCTCTGAATACGTGATTCGAATTTGTACTACGGCAAAATTGAGCTAAAAATTTGTTATCATTATACCTTTTTACCTTCATCCTTATGGTATCGGTTTCATGAAACTCAACAATTGATATTTTATAAGACAGAGATTTTCCAAATGCTTAGTTGTCTTTTTTTCTTAATTTTTTTTTATAACATTGCGTCGTACTTTTTAAATTATTTTCTATAGAAACTTTGAAATTAATAGTAAAGAGCGTAAACTCATTTTACGCTGTCATAACTTTATTCATTTTCAGTTTTAGATAATAGTTATAGAACAACAAAGTTGATCAAAAGTTTTAAGTCTTTACGTTTCAGTTACAGTGTGTAACACTACGATTTAGAGAGTTTTAAATCTTGTGGCCAACCACACCACTATCGTTTTAATGCTTGAGTGTCTAAACTTTGTTTAATATTACTTTAATTAAAATTTGCACTTTTTCTTCTTCTACAAAGGAGCCTTACAAAATTATAAAGTCGATTATGTATCGCAAGTGCAAACTTTATTACATCGTTGTTAATTACCTTTTTTAACTTCAAAAACATCATACAACTTTCACTTTCATATTTTAAACTTGAACCAAAGGGTGTTTTAAACTTATAATATCTTTAAAATTTTAAAGACAAACTTTTTTGGCAATACCCCACGTACTTCCGAAAAATTGAACGCGAAACGTCAAGAAAATCTAAATTCGACAAATAAATCAAATAAAATGTTAAGGTTGGTATTTATGAGACGGAACTTTTATCACGTTTTCTCTCGCACCCACTGGTACCATATGCGTGACATTTTTTCGTTGGAACTTCATCGAAAACTATAGTTTTATATTTCGGAAACTGATTAATTGTTGCTTTAGCTTCACCTTTAACGAATTTTCCTTCCTTATTCATTAATCAGTTTTTTATTATTTTCAAAATTATATTAAATAGTGCTATTGGCAACGCATTTTCTTATTGCCTAATGTCAGGATTTATTCCGAAACCGTTCAATTCACCTTCTGGCATTCCAATAGTACAGGCTGTAGTGTTCACCAATGTTATGATTAACATTCTAAACAACTTGGGTGGTAATAATTTCCGTCTGTCGACTTGATCAAACGCTTGTTGAAAATCAATGATTTTCATATAATTTGTTTTAATATTACACCTTTTCTATCGCATCTGGAATTGATTTACCTGTGGTGTTTCCATATTGGTAATATTTTCTGTTACTACCCTTTGCGTGTAGACGTTTAAATCACTTTTTTCAGTGCAATTGTTTCAACCTTATTAGATCTCGTCAGCCAAGCTTAATTAGGAAATTGATTTTATCAAGTTTATTAAGCTCGAAGTGCTGCTTTTGTAACAAAAAAGGTAATTGGTGACTTGGGTTGAAGGAAAGCTATCAATTTTCTAGTCCCCTCTCTCGTCCTTTTATTGTATCACTTTTTTATATTTTTATTCACTTTGGGTTACGTTTATCACATTTCTAAACGTTTTTCGTTTTCTTCCCAGCTACACCGAAGCATTGTTGTACGTTTGACAGAATGAAACTTTTACATCTCGTTTCAAACTTAAAATCTTTTAAAATACACAATTTTCTCAATTAAATATGGTGGCAATCTTCTTCAATACATACTGTAAAATATTAAAACATTAATAACACATGATGAAAATGTTTTAATCATTAATGAAGTTAAATATCAAAAGGAGAATTTACTTTTAGACCACAAAATTTTATCTAGAATATTTAATTAAAATTTATTTGATGTACAAATATTATATATCTTTGTGTTTAGAACGTTCTGAAAGAGGATTAAAATATAAAACCAAATAAGAATGTGGTATTGTGGTACCAAAATATTGAGGTAAATGAGAAGTTAAATCTTTTACTTGAATACATGATTATTTGATCTCAAATTTTAAAAGATCAAATAATTTCCAAATGCTTACGAATTTTTTAAAGTTTAAAAATTGAATTATTTATTTTTATTTTAATATGAAAATTACGTAATTTATAAAAAATATTTTTATTTTTTTGAACTTAGCTACTACTGATTAGGCTTTTCTGTTGGAAAATGCATAGAAACTTGAATTTATTTTAGTTATTTTGTTTAAGCTTTCAATCAATACTTTCAAATATCCTATTTCCAGTTTATGTTTTATCATAAGATTATAATACGGTAGCAACACGAATTTTATCATAATAATGCCATTCCACTACTTCGCGTCTTTTAGCTCCTTCAAATGTTGCTGAATTGCATTATGCCAAAATCTCTGTGAAATTTAAAGCGATAACAGAAAATACGTTGTTGGTAAAGGAATAATTTAGAAAAAGATGCAATTTTGTAAAATTAAAATTTTTTGCTCAGAGGTCACTATTTTTTCTGTATGTAAATTTGTTTTGTTATCAACGTTGCACCTCGTGAGGCATCCTAACAAAATAATTGCAAAAATAAAAGACTATCCAGATTTTCATATTGAATCTCCAGCCACCAGCGTCTTTTATTTAGAGTGATTTGCATGCCAAATATTCATTATCAAATAGCTACATGTATTTTTTGCTCTAAGAATTATTATTAAAATTTGAACAAATTTAACACTGCAGCCCTAGACCTTTTGAAATATTTAAAATTCCTATTCGTATTAACATATACAGGGTGCAGCGATTCTTTAAAACTTGATTTGCGATCCTTGTACAATCATATTAGTATACATATAGTTATGTATATAACTAAATCACGAGAGCTCCAGTATAACTCGAAAAGCTCAATTATATTAAAAAATGTATAAAATAGTGATGAAGTGACAAGAAGTATTCAGTATAAAAAGACATAAATATTTTGTAACAAACATAAAACATATTATGTATTATTATATAATATACTATGTATAATATATTCTCCTATTATATACTATATAGTATATTGAAATATAATTTCTGATGATAGCGATAACCTTCACTGAAAGCTCAAAAATAAAATTATTGTATTTTATTGGTTTTAACTAACTTGTTATTTTGAAGTTCTAATTTTATTAATTTTCACAAGTTAAGAATTTATATAATTAAATATACGATATGTACCATATACTATAATATACTACATATTATATTATAGATATATTGTAATTTATATAATTTTTGTTTATTTATAATATTTTCGAGTTATTAGATCACATTAGTTTAAATCAAAATTCTTTTTCCGTGGTTTTTACTAGATCTAAAGGACTATGTATATGTTAATACTCATACTACTACTATGTAGTATGTTACTACTATGTTAATACTACATACTAGTTACTACTATTATAGCCAGATAATGTTTATTTCAAAAACATAATTATTTAAAATATTACCTCCAATCAATTTTTAAAAAAAATTGGAGGTATGGTAATCGAAAAAAAATTTCAACTTTTTTTTTTTGCATTTTCGAGATCACCGTGTTCAGAAACGTAAAGATCTGCAAAAAGTAAAATAAAAATTTCTGTGTCGGTCGGTCGTCAAATTTTCTCGATCGATTTGCTTCCGAACCATCCAACCAATTACGACCAAATATGGTATGGTGGTAGGGTTCACGGTGGAAAGGTGAAAATAAGGTTTTCGTCGCGATCTATCAATCAGGAGTGCCACCACAAGAAAATAATACGGGATTTTTAAAAAATATTTTAAGAGGCTTTATCCAGAATAGGTAAAATTAATCTTCTATCTGTCGTCTGTCAAAAATCACAAGTTGTCAAAGTTGAAACTTTAAGAGTGAATAACTCAAGAAGTGCTGAAGGGATCTTAACCAAATTTGCTACGTATGTACATTGATCCTAATGGATACGAGAGCATATGTAATCCTTCGATAGAAATCAGTAATGCAACATGAAAAAAATAAAATTAACTTTTTTGGCAAAAACATGAAAAAAGTTTTTGTCGATCGATTTTCTTCGGCATTTCTGCGTCGATTGCAATCAAACTTATTGGACGTATGGGGCCATCCATAAAGTACGTCACACGAATTTTAGGACTTTTGAACCCCTCCCCCCCTCCTTGTCACAGGTTGTCACATTTTTATAACCCCCCCCCTCCTGATGTGACGTCACACATTTTTTAAATTTATTTTTCGCAAGAGATTATCGCATAGCGAGAATGCTAAATTATTAATAAATATAGATCAAGTTCGTAAATTTTTAAAATTTTTAATTCACATCCAAACTGCGTTTTAGTATTTTAAATTTTAACATGTGACGTCACAAAAGTATTGACCCCCCCATGCCCCTTGTCACACGATGTCACACTTCGGTGATACCCTCCCCCCCCATTAACGTGTGACGTACTTTATGGATGGCCCCTATGCCTCGTGGGCTGGAATGGTGAAAATAAGGTTTTGCCAGAGAAATCTTCACCAGGGCCACCACAATAAAATAAATAAAAAAATATGAAAATGTCGTATCTCCGGAAATGTTTAACCGATTCAGCTAAAATTTGGTGTGTCGATGGAGCTTTGAAAGTATAAGTATTGGTGAGAAAACAAACCGAGCCAATTGTAACAGGGCGGGGCAGGTCAGAAAAATTATAGAAAATATTAACTGAAATCTTAATTTATATATTTTTTGTGAGAATTTGTCAGATGGCTGGCAAAAATAAAACAATATATTCAAAATTTTAATAAACGTCATAATTTTGTGACATATGTGTCAAAATTAGGTTAATGTTGATTTGTATACCGAGTGCAGCATAAGAATTGAGTTTAGGACTTGTAACAATTTATTTTAGAATACAAAAATAGGTGGTTCGGTGGGAAATATTTTATAATATCGTCGTACGGACTGACGGAACGTTACTTTATAAGTAAAAGGTTCTGCCACTAGGTAGCGACCAAGTTTAGGCTGTTTGTTAAATTTTTTCGAAAATTTTTTCAGAATCAGTAAATCGACAGTCAGTAATTTACAAAAATGTATTTTCGAAAAATCCGCTAGATGACCGAAAAAATTTGTTGTACCAATCTTGGAGAAATTTTATTTGTGACTTCTTACGGTATTATGTGACGTATATAAAAATTTTGGAAAAAATTCAGTGGCGTACAAAAATAAAAAATTATTTTCATTTTGGAATTTGTTAAAAAACTTTTATAGATAGATTTAGGGTATGGGGTGATACATATAGATATCTTTGCCAGGGCTACCGATATCTTTGTTAAGGCTACCACAATAAAAAACAAAAATGAATATTATGTCATCGTATCTCCGTACAAAATTTGGTGTGCTGGTGATTGGAGGTATTGCGGCAGAGAGTGATGATATTACCTCCAATCAATTTTAAAAAAAAATTGGAGGTATGGTAATCGAAAAAAAATTTCAACTTTTTTTTTTTGCATTTTCGAGATCACCGTGTTCAGAAACGTAAAGATCTGCAAAAAGTAAAATAAAAATTTCTGTGTCGGTCTGTCTGTCTGTCTGTCTGTCTGTCGGTCGGTCGGTCGTCAAATTTTGTCGATCGATTTGCTTCCGAACCATCCAACCAATTACGACCAAATTTGGTATGGTGGTAGGGTTCACGGTGGAAAGGTGAAAATAAGGTTTTCGTCGCGATCTATCAATCAGGAGTGCCACCACAAGAAAATAATACGGGATTTTTTAAAAATATTTTGTCTTGCGATATGTTATTTTAAAGGCCTTAAAAGGCTTTATCCAGAATAGGTAAAATTAATCTTCTATCTGTCGTCTGTCAAAAATCACAAGTTGTCAAAGTTGAAACTTTAAGAGTGAATAACTCAAGAAATGCTGAAGGGATCTTACCCAAATTTGGTACGTAGGTACATTGATCCTAATGGATATGAGAGCATATGTAATCCTTCGATAGAAATCAGTAATGCAACATGAAAAAAATAAAATTAACTTTTTTGGCAAAAACATGAAAAAAGTTTTTGTCGATCGATTTTCTCCGGCATTTCTGCGTCGATTGCAATCAAACTTATTGGACGTATGCCTCGTGGGCTGGAATGGTGAAAATAAGGTTTTGCCAGAGAAATCTTCACCAGGGCCACCACAATAAAATAAATAAAAAAAAATGAAAATGTCGTCGTATCTCCGGAAATTTTTAACCGATTCAGCTAAAATTTGGTGTGTCGATGGAGCTTTGAAAGTATAAGTATTGGTGAGAAAACAAACCGAGCCAATTGTAACAGGGCGGGGCAGGTCAGAAAAATTATAGAAAATATTAACTGAAATCTTAATTTATATATTTTTTGTGAGAATTTGTCAGATGGCTGGCAAAAATAAAACAATATATTCAAAATTTTAATAAACGTCATAATTTTGTGACATATGTGTCAAAATTAGGTTAATGTTGATTTGTATACCGAGTGCAGCATAAGAATTGAGTTTAGGGCTTGTAACAATTAATTTTAGAATACAAAAATAGGTGGTTCGGTGGGAAATATTTTATAATATCATCGTACGGACTGACGGAACGTTACTTTATAAGTAAAAGATTCTGCCACTAGGTAGCGACCAAGTTTAGGCTGTTTGTTAAATTTTTTCGCAAATGTTTTCAGAATCAGTAAATCGACAGTCAGTAATTTACAAAAATTTATTTTCGAAAAATCCGCTAGATGACCGAAAAAATTTGTTGTACCAATCTTGGAGAAATTTTATTTGTGACTTCTTACGGTATTATGTGACGTATATAAAAATTTTGGAAAAAATTCAGTGGCGTACAAAAATAAAAAATTTTTTTCATTTTAGATTTTGTTAAAAAAACTTTTATAGATAGATTTAGGGTAGGGGGTGATACATATAGATATCTTTGCCAGGGCTACCGATATCTTTGTTAAGGCTACCACAATAGATAACAAAAATGAACATTATGTCATCGTATCTCCGGACAAAATTTGGTGTGCTGGTGATTGGAGGTATTGCGGCAGAGAGTGACGATATTTTTTTTTTACGTGGAACAAAATCTTTTTTTTTATCGATATAATATTGAAATCACAGACGGACATGTGTACTAACAGACGGACAATAGCAACATAGCCAAACATAATTGGAAAAATGAAAATTATGCAAAAATGAAATATAAAAACAAACTATAAAGTTCAATTTCAAACATAATACAAATTTTAATTTTCTTGATTTAAATACAAAAGTTCCTTATAACCTCCAAGACTTGCATCTTAATTAATTTTGGAAGCAAGATTTGGTATTTTATGGTTGAAGTGATATTTGGTATATCAAAACATGAAATTTTGACAACTTTTTTTGTAATTTTAATGGAAAAATTATAAAATACATTAAAACTTTATACTACTTTTTATAATATGGGTAGAATGTAATAACGTCAATTCTAAAAAAAAAACTATTTAAAGTTCTAAATTGAACGCTAACGAAAATTTTTTATTAAAAGTTAAAAGCTTTATTTCAAATTGTTATATTTTTCATTATTAAATACTTTAGGTAGGTATACTTTTGTAAATACCATACTATTTGTGCAATTCTTGTTTCAATAGCTAGAATTATAAATCAAAAATATCGCTCCAAATTCCAACCTTTATAATTTAAAATTTTTATTACTTTTAAAACTTACTCGAGTTGGAATAAGGGATCGTTTTTATTATTAGCTAATTTTTCTTTACATTGTTAATGCTAAAATTTATAGTCAGCAGGTCAGGATGGTCGTATATACCTCATTGTCAGACAAACAACTGTGCGGTTTGTGGTGCAATCGGTCTAGTTTTGAATTTCAAAATTTAAATTAGAACTAATTTTTACTCTATCGCATACAAGAATTTATTGATTTGAATGATTTTGGATTTACTTTAATTTTTTTTATTTTCTTGCAGTTTCCCAAAGTACAACTTGTCCCAAAGAAGAATTTAGATGTGGAAACGGAAGATGTATTCCAGCGTATTGGCAATGTGATAATGAAAAAGATTGTCCTGATGGAGGTGACGAAGATCAACACACATGCCGTAAGTTACATTGTATCTGTTGGGTCAAAATTTGGCTTGACAATTTTTTTTAATAGAACAAAAAGTTTGTGGAGCAGACGAATTCACATGTAGGTCAGCACCAGGGGAATGTGTACCATTGACGTGGATGTGTGATGATAATCCCGACTGTTCCGATGGCAGTGATGAAAAATCGTGTAGTACGTTATTCTTAATTTCCCGCGATACATCTTTTAAATTAATTTAAATTTTAGATGAAACTTGTAGATCTGACGAGTTTACTTGTGATAATGGTAAATGTATACAAAAGAAGTGGGTGTGTGATTTGGATAACGACTGTATAGATAATTCAGATGAACAAAATTGTCCTGCCGTAGTTTGTTCACCAGAAACCGAGTTTCAGTGCACAGAAAGCTACTGCATTACTTCTAAATGGAGATGTGACGGGGATTATGATTGCTCAGATGGAAAAGATGAACAGGTATTTTAAATTCAATTTTTTGCCAACGCATGTTTACAATTTTCTCAATAGGGTTGTGCAAAACCAACAGCATCGGTATCGATATGTCTTGCCGAGGAATACGAATGTAATGATCGAATAACTTGCATTCACCAAGCTTGGCTATGTGACGGCACCAAAGATTGTCCTGATGGATCAGACGAGTCTCCAAATTATTGCCAAAATATCACTTGTCGTCCAGATCAATTTCGATGTAAAGATCGGTCTTGTATAGCAGGAAGATTAGTTTGCTCTGGGCATGCCGAATGCCCCGACGGTAGTGACGAAGTAAATTGCGCTGTATCAGAAATAAAATGTGATCCAAAGACCCAATTTGATTGTGGCGGTGAAAATTGCATTTCACTATCGTTAGTTTGTAATGGTCGACAGGATTGTCCTGAAGGGGAAGATGAACCACGAGATCTTTGTGGAAAAAACGAGTGCTTGGAGAGTAATGGTGGGTGTTCTCAGAAATGTGTTGATACTCCTGCTAGTTACTATTGCGATTGTAATAATGGTTACAAGCTCGTCGACAACAGGACTTGTAAAGGTAGATATTTTTAAAAACTTAAACTTCATAAATCTAGAGTATATTAATTTCAGATATAAATGAATGCGAAATTGCCGGCAGCTGTTCACAAATTTGTATCAATGACAAAGGGACTTTTAAATGTGAGTGTCAAGCTGGATATATTAGGGATCCACGTGATTTGACAAGGTGTAAAGCCACGGAAGGTCACGCGTCACTTCTTTTTGCTCGACGACGAGACATTCGTAAGATTTCTTTAGACCACCATGAAATGACGAGTATCGTGAATGACACTAATTCTGCTACCGCTTTGGACTTTGTATTTCGTACCGGAATGATTTTTTGGAGTGACGTTACTGATCAAAAAATTTATAAGGCGCCTATTGATGAAGGGAGCGAACGGTCTGTTGTAATTAATAGCGATGTTACTACTACCGATGGATTGGCGGTTGACTGGATCTACAACCATATTTATTGGACAGATACGGGAAAAAATACTATTGAGTTAGCTAATTTTGAAGGTCAGATGAGGAAGGTTTTGATTAAAGATGAATTGGAAGAACCTAGAGCAATCGCGTTAAACCCAAGTGAAGGTTGGATGTATTGGACTGATTGGGGGAATGAACCTAAAATTGAACGAGCTGGAATGGACGGTTCACATCGCCAAACTATCGTTTCGTATGAAGTTAAATGGCCAAATGGATTAACTTTAGATCTTGTTAGTAAGCGTGTTTTTTGGGTGGATGCCAAATTGAACACTATTTCATCTTGTGATTATAATGGAAGAAATAGGAGAGTTATTTTATTTTCACCTGATTCTTTAAGGCATCCATTTTCGATAACAACATTTGAAGATTGGGTGTATTGGACAGATTGGGACAAGGCAGCCGTTTTCAAAGCCAACAAGTTTACTGGAAAGGATGTACAGACCGTTACAGCTACAGAAATGGTAAGAAATTGTGTGTATTTGAAAAAAAATTATTATATTATATATTTTTAGATCCAAAACCCTATGGTAATTCACGTGTATCATCCATATCGTCAACCAGATGGAGAAAACTACTGTCAACCAGTTAATGGCCATTGCTCGCATTTATGTTTACCTGCTCCCAGAATCAATTCAAATTCACCGCGTATATCCTGTGCTTGTCCTGAAGGTTTGAAGATGTTTTCAAATGGTTTAGCTTGTGTTCAAGACAGTGAGTATTATTTTTGTTTTGTGGTAAATATTTTTATTTATTATTTAATTTATTATTTTACATTGAATGTTACACTCATTTTTATTATTTTTTCTTTATATTTATTTAGCTGAGAACGTAACAACTCCATATTCTGTGACACATTCAGATTTTACAATCTCAACCCAAACTGAGCATATTGAAACAACGAGTGAGTACAGAGTTTAAAAGATAAATTAATTTCATCTAATATCTTACTTTTACTGTGCACAGCAAGGATTCGCCAAAATACAAATTCTTTGATCATAAAAACTTTTTTAATCGTTTGTCTGGTGCCAGAACATGAATCTTGTTCAAAATTTGTCAAAGAGTTTTTTATTTAGCATTTCCTTGTTTGTAATTTTGTAGGTTTAACACATTTTCTTCTAGCGTAATTATTTTCGTTTCGACTGACTTAGATTACTTTCATTATTTTCTATAGATTTATCTTTCACACTTTTTTCTCAAGTCTTAGTAGTTTTCAAATTTAAATAATTAGAGATCTTCTTTAATTTTACTTGAATATAAGAATAATAATATGATCCGAAAAACCAAAATAAAATTTTAAAGAAGGCAAAAATATTGATAACTGATTGAACTATAAATTTTTGGTTTCAAGGGGGCAATACACGTCATCACGTTTCTGAATTTCTTTTTTATACAGATAACGATTCGAATCGCTTTTTTGTCTGGATTTGTCTTTAATTATAATAAATTTTGTTTACAGTTTTGCAGTACAGTACAGTCTCGCTTATATAATATATTGTAAGCCCATTTTTTTAAATCGCGGGTTATATATAACAATACCTGAAGTTTTCGTTAGAAATTTAAGGGTGCGAACAAAAATATATTCTTGCTTAAAAGCAATAAAAAAAATTAAATTTTTTGTTTAAAAACTAAAATTATCAAGAAAAGAGTGAGGTCTAAATTAAAAAAAAAAAATAAATAAATAAAAATTTTTATAAGCGAAAAAACACATTTCGTCTCACCTATATTTCGAAAGCTTTTTGGAAGGATACGCTGATAAGTACTCGCGTTTGATAAGAAAACAAAATGTTGCAATAATATTGCCCTGATATTATATTTCCGTTTTTTCAAAATAGTAGAATCCGAATAGTACCACTTCGTTTATAACGACCAACCGCTTTTAACGACGTAAGTGCAACCTTAAGTTTGGTTTTCATATAACATTTTCAAATAAAATTTCAAACCGTTTTGTGCATCGTCCGGTTCCTTGACCCGGACCGGTCCCTTGACCGTCGCTTTAACCGGATTCTACTGTATTCGATAAGAATTATGCCATGAAGAATCCTAGAAAACAATATCAATAACCTTTTCAGGTGAAGGAATCATTTTTGCCTTCTTGGAGCGCTAGAAGCTAGATTTAGCTTCTGTCTATTGTTTGGACTATTCAAAAGACAAAAGTCACAGTGTGTAAAAAAAATGACTCAAAAAATTCTTTACAGTATGCTAACATATCCAAATAAACGTTGCTTTGACGTGATTGCACGTGCATGTTGTGATTGATTGTAAGCAAAAACTGAGAGACTTTTAATGTTTTAATACGTAAATGCTCGTGTAAGATATACCCCACATGTTCTCTTGAGATGCCAAGAGCCTCATTATCTCACGCAATTTTATCCTGCGTTTGGACGAGCTAGACGTTCTTCATCAAGAACATTTGTTTGGCCTTATTAAACCAATATCATTGAAGGAAAGGTTCCCGTAAATAGCACCTAACTTTTCTTTAATTTGCTATTTTGCGATGAACGATAATGATATAGGCAGGATGGAGACTGGGACTGAAATATAATATGATTTTTATATGTGAAACCAAAATATGATGCATACTTAGAGATTAGAGAACCATGGAGGTTGTATTTCTTTTTCTCTTTTTTTGCATACGTTTTGACTGAAGCATCGATATCTTCTAAAAGGTATTTTAGCAAATTTCCTCGGGGGTTTACCATTGGCTTCTGGCCTATCTTCAGCCAAAATATCTGAGTTTTAAAGAGCATAAAAATTTCTTTTTGCCTTCCTTTTCATTGGTATTGTTAATTTTGGCTTTCTCTTATTACATCATCCTATTTTTCCCTAGAGAAGCTACAACTGGTTTACAGAGCGGGTTCCTTTTAATATAAAAGTTTTCTTTTACAAAAATAAAATAGTCAACATATCCAGTCTAATAATAATAAAAATTGATAATTTTAGTTTAGTTTCTGGTACATAATTTAAAAAAGAAATAAAGAAACGTAGGCCATAGTTGTCCTCTAATTTTTTTTAATCAATCAGATTTAGCGTTTGTAGATTAAAAGATTACTTATCATCTTTAAGATACTGCAACTCGGCATTGCCAATAGCATAGAAAAAAGCTTAATATGTTTGTAATCTAAAGCAATTGTTTCTCGACAGTTTTTAGTTTTAAATGAAAAATGCGTAAATTTGCGAATTACTTTAAAATTTAAGATATCGTTAAAGAAATAATTGCTTTGAATCACAAATTAATATATGTTTTGTTATTAATATCATTATTTATTTTTAATTTTTATGGTTTTTCCAACGCCGAGCTGCAGTATTCTGAACGTTAAAGAGGAATCTGGTCGATTATTAACATATCTAATAATAATATTTAATTATTTAAATTAAGTTCAACAGTCTAAATGTTGTAGATTAGATTAAAAATGCGTATTTGCATTCTGGTGTAAGGGGTTATCAGAGTAACCTTTAAACACACAATCAATAGAATTGTTTTTTCCACAATTTTCATTTAAGTAACGATAAGATATTTGTGATTTTAAGTTGTTAAACTTGGCTTTAGAATTTTTTATTTAACAGAAAAGAACATTGTTAATCATCCTGTAAAGGAGACTCAGTATAAGGAACAAATGAAACTTAAAACTTTTAATTCAACCACTATGAGTGAGTATGGATATTGTGGTGTTCTTGCTTTTTTTATTTACTTTTTTATTATTGCTTTTAATCGTGGTTTGATTGTCGCAAAAATGTTGAGATGGTAATTCTTTCAGGTACTCCTACTAAAGTTGTGGTAGATTCCGTAGCAGATGAAACAGATTCCAGTTGTATCGCCATCATAGGAATTGTGGCAGCTGCAATTATATTTTTAGTGCTGAGTGGGGTGGGTTTTGGTAGTTTTCAAAGTTTTCAATTTTTTGAAATTTTTTATTTTTGCAGCTGATTTATCTGGTCTACAGAAACTATCTACATCGCAATGTGACTTCGATGAACTTCGATAATCCTGTTTATCGGAAAACAACAGAAGATCAATTTTCTTTAGAAAAGAATGGATTTCAACCTGCTCGAATGTATCCTAGTACTGTAGGGGAAGAGGTAAGAGCTCTAACTTTAGATTATAATAATATTACATCTAGATAATCTGTCCATTTTATACTTGCTTAAAAATATGTATGTTAAGTACTAATTACAAGAAAATGTGTCCTTTTATTTTCCCTAACAATTTTAAATCTTCGTTCACTATAAGTAAAAATAACTGTAATTTATTTTGTTATAAAAAAATGGATGTATAAAAAACAGTTTAGAAAAGCTCTTCGAAGCTTTTACTTAAGTGTTCATCAATGACGGATTATCCCCATCACGTTGATGATCAGTAATATCTTCCTTTTTTTACTAGCCAAAGCTGCTTCTCTGGATGCTGGAGTTTTCTAAATAATTTTATTCCTTCTACTTCCAAGTTAATCCGTCACTGGTATTAGTCTAATGGTATTTGCCCAATAACAACTACAACTAACAATCGAACAAATCTATAAGCAAGCATAAACCAATTTATTGTTAATTGTAATTGCAATTCGGCATGTGCCCACCATTAATTTCATAAAAAATCCTAAACCATTTCAAAGTATTACTTATCTTATACAAATATTGAAACTATTTTCCTGTCCATCAGTATTAACATATACTAACTCATATTTTTGTAATCATGTATGTTAACTATACTGTGCCAAATACTACGTGAATTTGTCAACTTGATTTAAACTAAGTTTTGTAGTTGTAAAAATATATCTTCTAATTAATATTTAGACATAAATAACTGTATTGTCTGCTTAAATTGTGCATTTAATGTAATAATAATATTAATATTTAAAATTTATTCACATACATTGGTACCTCTGTATATGGTGTGTTTCAAAATTTGTCTCTTTCAGTGGAAAACATTTTATGTAAAAATAATTTTTTTTGTTATGGTGCAGTATGGAAACAATATGGCAACTTTTAGTACGATTATTAGCCATTTTTTTTTAACCGTAGTAGATTTTCCATGATTTAGATTAATTTTGCAAACATACTTAGTATTTTGGGTTTTTTTTTTATACAATTTAGAACAAACTAGTAGAAGAATCGCATTTAATTACTTTACAAGACCACATCAGCTTAAAGTAGATTATAATAATTAGAGCAGGATTTTTTAGTTGATAAATATGATGCTAAAAAAGCTTTAAATTGTTTTTATTTATCAAGTAAAAGCATATTTAAAGAGTAGCGTATTAGGAAAATTGCACAATTAAAACTTTTTCTTATCATTGTAAATCATTCAAATCTCGTGCATATTTTTTTTTGTTACACGCATCATGATTATGAAAAAATGGTAAGTGCTAAAATGTTACGTACACAATTATATTTAATTTGTTCATAACCATTAATTTGTTTGGTTAATGTGATAGTTAAAACTGAAATTTTTTTCGTTTTCTAGGCACAAGAACCCCTTACCAGTGCCAACACGAACGACTTCGTTTGATTTTTTGGTTGATATGACAATGCTCAAATAATTTAATAGAAATAAAAGACTTAACGTTTGCGTACTTGTTCTCTTTATTATTATTTGTTTTTATAGCGTAATTTCGTGATTTTGTTATCGTACTCGTTCAGCAAATTTTTTAAATGTGTTATATTGTTTCCTCATTCCCATTATTTAAACAAAATATAATAAAGAGAGTTTTATCGATGGAAAGAAGTGTTAGTGTTAATAACTGTGCTGTTTTTTACTTAGCCCGAATAAGTATGCGAAATACCAAGTTTTTAGATTTGTACTTCTACCAATTGAATTGTTATGTTCTTGTTCCATGATTTTACATTGTTATTTAATATTATAATAATAAATCTCTAGTGAATTGAGTAAATTTATTGATAAATATTTATTAATTAAATTTTAATTGTATTAAAAGTTTTTATTGTACATCATTCTGTAGATCTTCAACATGACTGTTGATGAAAAAATCAAAATACTGTAATACTTTCTCTACTGTAAATTGATTTAGTGCTATGTAAAAACATCTCTGGAATTCTGTGATGTCATTTATGCTTCTATTTGTTGCAATGTAAAAAGAAAATTTTTAATTTATTAATTATTTTAAAATTGTATCATCAAGTAAATATAATTACCGATCTTGTGAAATCTATTTGTATTAAATTTGCATTGCAATATAATATGTGTAAATATGTTTCATTGTTTTCTTTTTCTTCTTGTTTTTATTCTTACTTACATCTTCATTTTCACATAATATCAATCAGAAGAAATACATTTGTCTCTTTATTTATTATGTATCAAAACAAACAATTAAGCGATCACTATTATACGCCAACATATCCAATAATACACATTTTCAGATGCAGATAATTAGTAAGCGTTAAAATGTTATTAAAATTTCAAGAAACTAAAGATTTAATAAAAACGTAATTGGTTTTAACTTCAAAATACAATCATAACAATATTGAACATGTATCAATCCTCCCATAAAGTACATATTAGCCCTCCATAACTTTCCCTCACTAGGTACTACTCAAAATTTTGCAAAAATAGCCAAAACTTCTAAATCAGGTAGGTACAAATTCAGTATTACTAAATTTCTTACAAAAACACAGAATAGATCAGTACCAGAAACACGGTGTTTTCTTAATTACGTAAGTTGTCAAATATAAAAAAATATATATTTTGTTTATTGATTGTATACTAATTTACTTTACACAAATAGCTTTTATAATCCTGTAAAATTATCCATTAGATCAGCTCTCTATATTTGCTTGTACAAAAATTATCAGAATTACTTTTGGTTCACCCTATATTACAAACAATATATTTTATGGTATTATAATGTGAGTTGATTGAATTACCTTACTATGTTTGCAGCAACCAAACACTAATGCATTAATGGTGGTCAGAGAAATGTTTTCAGATCGCAAAATTTTTGGAATTCGTTTACTACATTCAAAAACGAAAAATTTAACAAATTTGGGGTGTATGTTCCTTGATCTTATTTCTCACGCTTACACAGTTTCGAATGTTTTCGCCACACCGAGGCGTGTTTCTGATGCTCTAACACTTTGAAGTGCGTTGATTAATAGTATATTATTTAACGAGGAGTTTAAACGACATATTAAATGCGAAGTAGATCATATATCACGAGGCGCAGCCGATGTATAAACAAGTTACGTAAGTGGAACAAATCGCCGTTTCCCCTGACTTCAAAATTAATGTTTAATCTTTGTAGAGGGGTGGGGGGAGAGGATGGATAAGTTCATTTTTTGAGATAAGTGTCCGAGAATTTATGTTAAGTAAAGAAGATAAAATTATTTTTTCTTTTTACCAGGGAACAGTAGTTCTTAAAGTAAGGTGTTTTTATTATTAATTTTTATTTTTGGAAATTTTTTTACAGTCGGATTTTTAAAATTTTTAATTTTTATTTTATTTCATCCTTTTTGGAGCATATTTTGTCAAAATGTATAGAGAAACCGAATATGTTTTAAACCATGCTAGACATATCTTAATGCTTACTTTGCGTGGGTGTATTATATCTCAAAGGAAGAAACGTGAGATTATAAAAAAAAACTAGGAATATTTTTGTCAACTTGTCAAGTATGCGCATTTCATATTAATTTACAAATTATGCATGTAGGCGGAGATAAAGTGAATAAAAAACCATGATAAATAACCCAATACAATAAATAACAAAATTCCAAAACATGGTATCTTTTGGGGAAAACGCTCGTAAGAGGTTCAAAATTACGTTCAAATATTTCCAACTTTAAAGACGCATAAATCCTAAAATATCATACTTACGGCAAATCTGCCTGCGTCAGTCGATTTACCTCAAAAAACTGCATAAGAAAACGCCAAAAAATGTTCGCATTTGAAACTTTCAATTTTTGGGGTGAAAAAACACCAAAGGGGTTAACCTTACGTTTTTTTCAAAAATCGCCAAAAATTTAAATGGTCTTTTTTTGATCATAACCGACGTGATTTGATACTGGGGGTTCGAAAAACGCGGTATCGTTTGGGAAAAACGCTCGTAAGAGGTTCAAAATTACGTTCAAAAATTTCCAACTTTAAAGACGCATAAATCCTAAAATATCATACTTACGGCAAATCTGCCTGCGTCAGTCGATTTATCTCTAAAAACTGCATAGGAAAACGATAAAAAATGTTTGGATTTGATACTTTCAATTTTTGGGGTGAAAAAACACCAAAGGGGTTAACCTTACGTTTTTTTCAAAAATCGCCAAAAATTTAAATGGTCTTTTTTTGATCATAACCGACGAGATTTGATGCGGGGAGTTCGAAAAACGCGGTATCGATTGGGGAAAACGGTCGTAAGAGGTTCAAAATTACAATCAAATATTTCCAACTTTAATGACGCATAAATCCTAAAATATCATACTTACGGCAAATCTGCCTGCGTCAGTCGATTTATCTCAAAAAACTGCATAAGAAAACGCCAAAAAATGTTGGGATTTGATACTTTCAATTTTTGGGGTGAAAAAACACCAAAGGGGTTAACCTTACGTTTTTTTCAAAAATCGCCAAAAATTTAAATGGTCTTTTTTTGATCATAACCGACGAGATTTGATGCGGGGAGTTCGAAAAACGCGGTATCGTTTGGGGAAAACGGTCGTAAGAGGTTCAAAATTACAATCAAATATTTCCAACTTTAAAGACGCATAAATCCTAAAATATCATACTTACGGCAAATCTGCCTGCGTCAGTCGATTTATCTCAAAAAACTGCATAAGAAAACGCCAAAAAATGTTCGCATTAGAAACTTTCAATTTTTGGGGTGAAAAAACACCAAAGGGGTTAACCTTACGTTTTTTTTCAAATTTCGCCAAAAATTTAAATGGTCTTTTTTTGATCATAACCGACGTGATTTGATACGAGGAGTTCGAAAAACGCGGTATCGTTTGGGAAAAACGCTCGTAAGAGGTTCAAAATTACGTTCAAAAATTTCCAACTTTAAAGACGCATAAATCCTAAAATAGCATACTTACAGCAAATCTGCCTGCGTCAGTCGATTTATCTCTAAAAACTGCATAGGAAAACGCCAAAAAATGTTCGCATTTGAAACTTTCAATTTTTGGGGTGAAAAAACACCAAAGGGGTTAACCTTACGTTTTTTTCTAAATCGCCAATAATTTAAATGGTCTTTTTTTGATCATAACCGACGTGATTTGATGCGGGGAGTTCGAAAAACGCGGTATCGTTTGGGGAAAAATGCTCGTAAGAGGTTCAAAATTACGTTCAAATATTTCCAACTTTAAAGACGCATAAATCCTAAAATATCATACTTACGGCAAATCTGCCTGCGTCAGTCGATTTATCTCAAAAAACTGCATAAGAAAACGCCAAAAAATGTTCGCATTTGAAACTTTCAATTTTTGGGGTGAAAAAACACCAAAGGGGTTAACCTTACGTTATTTTCAAAAATCGCCAAAAATTTAAATGGTCTTTTTTTGATCATAACCGACGTGATTTGATACTGGGACTTCGAAAAACGCGGTATCGTTTGGGAAAAACGCTCGTAAGAGGTTCAAAATTACGTTCAAAAATTTCCAACTTTAAAGACGCATAAATCCTAAAATATCATACTTACGGCAAATCTGCCTGCGTCAGTCGATTTATCTCTAAAAACTGCATAGGAAAACGATAAAAAATGTTCGCTTTTGAAACTTTCAATTTTTGGGGTGAAAAAACACCAAAGGGGTTAACCTTACGTTTTTTTCAAAAATCGCCAAAAATGTAAATGGTCTTTTTTTGATCATAACCGACGAGATTTGATGCGTGGAGTTCGAAAAACGCGGTATCGTTTGGGGAAAACGGTCGTAAGAGGTTCAAAATTACGTTCAAATATTTCCAACTTTAAAGACGCATAAATCCAAAAATATCATACTTACGGCAAATCTGCCTGCGTTAATCGATTTATCTCAAAAAACTGCATAGGAAAACGCCAAAAAATGTTTGGATTTGATACTTTCAATTTTTGGGGTGAAAAAACACCAAAGGGGTTAACCTTACGTTTTTTTCAAAAATCGCCAAAAATTTAAATGGTCTTTTTTTGATCATAACCGACGTGATTTGATGCGGGGAGTTCGAAAAACGCGGTATCGTTTGGGAAAAACGCTCGTAAGAGGTTCAAAATTACAATCAAATATTTCCAACTTTAAAGACGCATAAATCCTAAAATATCATACTTACGGCAAATCTGCCTGCGTCAGTCGATTTATCTCAAAAAACTGCATAAGAAAACGCCAAAAAATGTTCGCATTAGAAACTTTCAATTTTTGGGGTGAAAAAACCCCAAAGGGGTTAACCTTACGATTTTTTCAAATTTCGCCAAAAATTTAAATGGTCTTTTTTTGATCATAACCGACGTGATTTGATACGGGGAGTTCGAAAAACGCGGTATCGTTTGGGAAAAACGCTCGTAAGAGGTTCAAAATTACGTTCAAAAATTTCCAACTTTAAAGACGCATAAATCCTAAAATATCATACTTACAGCAAATCTGCCTGCGTCAGTCGATTTATCTCTAAAAACTGCATAGGAAAACGCCAAAAAATGTTCGCATTTGAAACTTTCAATTTTTGGGGTGAAAAAACACCAAAGGGGTTAACCTTACGTTTTTTTCAAAAATCGCCAAAAATTTAAATGGTCTTTTTTTGATCATAACCGACGTGATTTGATGCGGGGAGTTCGAAAAACGCGGTATCGTTTGGGAAAAACGCTCGTAAGAGGTTCAAAATTACAATCAAATATTTCCAACTTTAAAGACGCATAAATCCTAAAATATCGTACTTACGGCAAATCTGCCTGCGTCAGTCGATTTATCTCAAAAAACTGCACAAGAAAACGCCAAAAAATGTTTGCATTTAAAACTTTAATTTTTGGGGTGAAAAAACACCAAAGGGGTTACCTTACGTTTTTTTCAAAAATCGCCAAAAATTTAAATGGTCTTATTTTGATCATAACCGACGTGATTTGATGCCTGAAGTTCGAAAAACGCGGTATCGTTTGGGGAAAACGGTCGTAAGAGGTTCAAAATTACGTTCAAATATTTCCAACTTTAAAGACGCATAAATCCTAAAATATCATACTTACGGCAAATCTGCCTGCGTCAGTCGATTTATCTCAAAAAACTGCATAGGAAAACGCTAAAAAATGTTTGGATTTGATACTTTCAATTTTTGGGGTGAAAAAACACCAAAACCTTACGTTTTTTTCAAAAATCGCCAAAAATGTAAATGGTCTTTTTTTGATCATAACCGACGTGATTTGATGCGTGGACTTCGAAAAACGCGGTATCGTTTGGGGAAAACGGTCGTAAGAGGTTCAAAATTACGTTCAAATATTTCCAACTTTAAAGACGCATAAATCCTAAAATATCATACTTACGGCAAATCTGCCTGCGTTAATCGATTTATCTCAAGAAACTGCATAGGAAAACGCCAAAAAATGTTTGGATTTGATACTTTCAATTTTTGGGGTGAAAAAACACCAAAGGGGTTAACCTTACGTTTTTTTCAAAAATCGCCAAAAATTTAAATGGTCTTTTTTTGATCATAACCGACGTGATTTGATGCGGGGAGTTCGAAAAACGCGGTATCGTTTGGGAAAAACGCTCGTAAGAGGTTCAAAATTACAATCAAATATTTCCAACTTTAAAGACGCATAAATCCTAAAATATCGTACTTACGGCAAATCTGCCTGCGTCAGTCGATTTATCTCAAAAAACTGCATAAGAAAACGCCAAAAAATGTTCGCATTAGAAACTTTCAATTTTTGGGGTGAAAAAACCCTAAAGTGGTTAACCTTACGTTATTTTCAAAAATCGCCAAAAATTTAAATGGTCTTTTTTTGATCATAACCGACGTGATTTGATGCGTGGAGTTCGAAAAACGCGGTATCGTTTGGTTAAAACGCTCGTAAGAGGTTCAAAATTACGTTTAAAAATTTCCAACTTTAAAACCGCATAAATCCTAAAATATCATACTTACGGCAAATCTGCCTGCGTCAGTCGATTTATCTCAAAAAACTGCATAAGAAAACGCCAAAAAATGTACGCATTTAAAACTTTAATTTTAGGTGTGAAAAAACACCAAAGGGGTTAACCTTACGTTTTTTTCAAAAATCGCCAAAAATTTAAATGGTCTTTTTTTGATCATAACCGACGAGATTTGATGCGGGGAGTTCGAAAAACGCGGTATCGTTTGGGGAAAACGGTCGTAAGAGGTTCAAAATTGCAATCAAATATTTCCAACTTTAAAGACGCATAAATCCTAAAATATCATACTTACGGCAAATCTGCCTGCGTCAGTCGATTTATCTCAAAAAACTGCATAAGAAAACGCCTAAAAATGTTCGCATTAGAAACTTTCAATTTTTGGGGTGAAAAAACACCAAAGGGGTTAACCTTACGTTTTTTTTCAAATTTCGCCAAAAATTTAAATGGTCTTTTTTTGATCATAACCGACGTGATTTGATACGGGGAGTTCGAAAAACGCGGTATCGTTTGGGAAAAACGCTCGTAAGAGGTTCAAAATTACGTTCAAAAATTTCCAACTTTAAAGACGCATAAATCCTAAAATATCATACTTACGGCAAATCTGCCTGCGTCAGTCGATTTATCTCTAAAAACTGCATAGGAAAACGATAAAAAATGTTCGCTTTTGAAACTTTCAATTTTTGGGGTGAAAAAACACCAAAGGGGTTAACCTTACGTTTTTTTCAAAAATCGCCAAAAATGTAAATGGTCTTTTTTTGATCATAACCGACGTGATTTGATGCGTGGAGTTCGAAAAACGCGGTATCGTTTGGGGAAAACGGTCGTAAGAGGTTCAAAATTACGTTCAAATATTTCCAACTTTAAAGACGCATAAATCCTAAAATATCATACTTACGGCAAATCTGCCTGCGTCAGTCGATTTATCTCAAAAAACTGCATAAGAAAACGCCAAAAAATGTTCGCATTAGAAACTTTCAATTTTTGGGGTGAAAAAACCCCAAAGGGGTTAACCTTACGTTTTTTTTCAAATTTCGCCAAAAATTTAAATGGTCTTTTTTTGATCATAACCGACGTGATTTGATACGAGGAGTTCGAAAAACGCGGTATCGATTGGGGAAAACGGTCGTAAGAGGTTCAAAATTACGTTCAAATATTTCCAACTTTAAAGACGCATAAATCCTAAAATATCATACTTACGGCAAATCTGCCTGCGTCAGTCGATTTATCTCTAAAAACTGCATAGGAAAACGCCAAAAAATGTTCGCATTTGAAACTTTCAATTTTTGGGGTGAAAAAACACCAAAGGGGTTAACCTTACGTTTTTTTCTAAATCGCCAATAATTTAAATGGTCTTTTTTTGATCATAACCGACGAGATTTGATGCGGGGAGTTCGAAAAACGCGGTATCGTTTGGGGAAAACGGTCGTAAGAGGTTCAAAATTGCAATCAAATATTTCCAACTTTAAAGACGCATAAATCCTAAAATATCATACTTACGGCAAATCTGCCTGCGTCAGTCGATTTATCTCAAAAAACTGCATAAGAAAACGCCTAAAAATGTTCGCATTAGAAACTTTCAATTTTTGGGGTGAAAAAACACCAAAGGGGTTAACCTTACGTTTTTTTCAAAAATCGCCAAAAATGTAAATGGTCTTTTTTTGATCATAACCGACGTGATTTGATGCGTGGAGTTCGAAAAACGCGGTATCGTTTGGGGAAAACGGTCGTAAGAGGTTCAAAATTACGTTCAAATATTTCCAACTTTAAAGACGCATAAATCCTAAAATATCATACTTACGGCAAATCTGCCTGCGTCAGTCGATTTATCTCAAAAAACTGCATAAGAAAACGCCAAAAAATGTTCGCATTAGAAACTTTCAATTTTTGGGGTGAAAAAACCCCAAAGGGGTTAACCTTACGTTTTTTTTCAAATTTCGCCAAAAATTTAAATGGTCTTTTTTTGATCATAACCGACGTGATTTGATACGAGGAGTTCGAAAAACGCGGTATCGTTTGGGGAAAACGGTCGTAAGAGGTTCAAAATTACGTTCAAATATTTCCAACTTTAAAGACGCATAAATCCTAAAATATCATACTTACGGCAAATCTGCCTGCGTCAGTCGATTTATCTCTAAAAACTGCATAGGAAAACGCCAAAAAATGTTCGCATTTGAAACTTTCAATTTTTGGGGTGAAAAAACACCAAAGGGGTTAACCTTACGTTTTTTTCTAAATCGCCAATAATTTAAATGGTCTTTTTTTGATCATAACCGACGTGATTTGATGCGGGGAGTTCGAAAAACGCGGTATCGTTTGGGGAAAAATGCTCGTAAGAGGATCAAAATTACGTTCAAATATTTCCAACTTTAAAGACGCATAAATCCTAAAATATCATACTTACGGCAAATCTGCCTGCGTCAGTCGATTTATCTCTAAAAACTGCATAGGAAAACGATAAAAAATGTTCGCTTTTGAAACTTTCAATTTTTGGGGTGAAAAAACACCAAAGGGGTTAACCTTACGTTTTTTTCAAAAATCGCCAAAAATGTAAATGGCATTTTTTTGATCATAACCGACGTGATTTGATGCGTGGAGTTCGAAAAACGCGGTATCGTTTGGGGAAAACGGTCGTAAGAGGTTCAAAATTACGTTCAAATATTTCCAACTTTAAAGACGCATAAATCCTAAAATATCATACTTACGGCAAATCTGCCTGCGTTAATCGATTTATCTCAAAAAACTGCATAGGAAAACGCCAAAAAATGTTTGGATTTGATACTTTCAATTTTTGGGGTGAAAAAACACCAAAACCTTACGTTTTTATCAAAAATCGCCAAAAATTTAAATGGTCTTTTTTTGATCATAACCGACGAGATTTGATGCGGGGAGTTCGAAAAACGCGGTATCGTTTGGGGAAAACGGTCGTAAGAGGTTCAAAATTACAATCAAATATTTCCAACTTTAAAGACGCATAAATCCTAAAATATCATACTTACGGCAAATCTGCCTGCGTCAGTCGATTTATCTCAAAAAACTGCATAAGAAAACGCCAAAAAATGTTCGCATTTGAAACTTTCAATTTTTGGGGTGAAAAAACACCAAAGGGGTTAACCTTACGTTATTTTCAAAAATCGCCAAAAATTTTAATGGTCTTTTTTTGATCATAACCGACGAGATTTGATGCGGGGAGTTCGAAAAACGCGGTATCGTTTGGGGAAAACGGTCGTAAGAGGTTCAAAATTACAATCAAATATTTCCAACTTTAAAGACGCATAAATCCTAAAATATCATACTTACGGCAAATCTGCCTGCGTCAGTCGATTTATCTCAAAAAACTGCATAAGAAAACGCCAAAAAATGTTCGCATTAGAAACTTTCAATTTTTGGGGTGAAAAAACCCCAAAGGGGTTAACCTTACGATTTTTTCAAATTTCGCCAAAAATTTAAATGGTCTTTTTTTGATCATAACCGACGTGATTTGATACGGGGAGTTCGAAAAACGCGGTATCGTTTGGGAAAAACGCTCGTAAGAGGTTCAAAATTACGTTCAAAAATTTCCAACTTTAAAGACGCATAAATCCTAAAATATCATACTTACAGCAAATCTGCCTGCGTCAGTCGATTTATCTCTAAAAACTGCATAGGAAAACGCCAAAAAATGTTCGCATTTGAAACTTTCAATTTTTGGGGTGAAAAAACACCAAAGGGGTTAACCTTACGTTTTTTTCAAAAATCGCCAAAAATTTAAAAGGTCTTTTTTTGATCATAACCGACGTGATTTGATGCGGGGAGTTCGAAAAACGCGGTATCGTTTGGGAAAAACGCTCGTAAGAGGTTCAAAATTACAATCAAATATTTCCAACTTTAAAGACGCATAAATCCTAAAATATCGTACTTACGGCAAATCTGCCTGCGTCAGTCGATTTATCTCAAAAAACTGCATAAGAAAACGCCAAAAAATGTTCGCATTAGAAACTTTCAATTTTTGGGGTGAAAAAACCCTAAAGTGGTTAACCTTACGTTATTTTCAAAAATCGCCAAAAATTTAAATGGTCTTTTTTTGATCATAACCGACGTGATTTGATGCGTGGAGTTCGAGAAACGCGGTATCGTTTGGGAAAAACGCTCGTAAGAGGTTCAAAATTACGTTTAAAAATTTCCAACTTTAAAACCGCATAAATCCTAAAATATCATACTTACGGCAAATCTGCCTGCGTCAGTCGATTTATCTCAAAAAACTGCATAAGAAACCGCCAAAAAATGTACGCATTTAAAACTTTAATTTTTGGGGTGAAAAAACACCAAAGGGGTAACCTTACGTTTTTTTCAAAAATCGCCAAAAATTTAAATGGTCTTTTTTTGATCATAACCGACGTGATTTGATGCGGGGAGTTCGAAAAACGCGGTATCGTTTGGGAAAAACGCTCGAAAGAGGTTTAAAATTACGTTCAAAAATTTCCAACTTTAAAGACGCATAAATCCTAAAAGATCATACTTACGGCAAATCTGCCTGCGTCAGTCGATTTATCTCAAAAAACTGCATAAGAAAACGCCAAAAAATGTTCGCATTAGAAACTTTCAATTTTTGGGGTGAAAAAACCCCAAAGGGGTTACCCTTACGTTTTTTTCAAAAATCGCGAAAAATTCAAATGGTCTTTTTTTGATCATAACCGACGTGATTTGATGCGGGGAGTTCGAAAAACGCGGTATCGTTTGGGAAAAACGCTCGTAAGAGGTTCAAAATTACAATCAAATATTTCCAACTTTAAAGACGCATAAATCCTAAAATATCATACTTACGGCAAATCTGCCTGCGTCAGTCGATTTATCTCAAAAAACTGCACAAGAAAACGCCAAAAAATGTTTGCATTTAAAACTTTAATTTTTGGGGTGAAAAAACACCAAAGGGGTTACCTTACGTTTTTTTCAAAAATCGCCAAAAATTTAAATGGTCTTATTTTGATCATAACCGACGTGATTTGATGCGTGAAGTTCGAAAAACGCGGTATCGTTTGGGGAAAACGGTCGTAAGAGGTTCAAAATTACGTTCAAATATTTCCAACTTTAAAGACGCATAAATCCTAAAATATCATTCTTACGGCAAATCTGCCTGCGTTAATCGATTTATCTCAAAAAACTGCATAGGAAAACGCCAAAAAATGTTTGGATTTGATACTTTCAATTTTTGGGGTGAAAAAACACCAAAGGGGTTAACCTTACGTTTTTTTCAAAAATCGCCAAAAATTTAAATGGTCTTTTTTTGATCATAACCGACGTGATTTGATGCGGGGAGTTCGAAAAACGCGGTATCGTTTGGGAAAAACGCTCGTAAGAGGTTCAAAATTACAATCAAATATTTCCAACTTTAAAGACGCATAAATCCTAAAATATCGTACTTACGGCAAATCTGCCTGCGTCAGTCGTATTATCTCAAAAAACTGCATAAGAAAACGCCAAAAAATGTTCGCATTAGAAACTTTCAATTTTTGGGGTGAAAAAACCCTAAAGTGGTTAACCTTACGTTATTTTCAAAAATCGCCAAAAATTTAAATGGTCTTTTTTTGATCATAACCGACGTGATTTGATGCGTGGAGTTCGAAAAACGCGGTATCGTTTGGGAAAAACGCTCGTAAGAGGTTCAAAATTACGTTTAAAAATTTCCAACTTTAAAACCGCATAAATCCTAAAATATCATACTTACGGCAAATCTGCCTGCGTCAGTCGATTTATCTCAAAAAACTGCATAAGAAACCGCCAAAAAATGTACGCATTTAAAACTTTAATTTTTGGGGTGAAAAAACACCAAAGGGGTTAACCTTACGTTTTTTTCAAAAATCGCCAAAAATTTAAATGGTCTTTTTTTGATCATAACCGACGTGATTTGATGCGTGAAGTTCGAAAAACGCGGTATCGTTTGGGGAAAACGGTCGTAAGAGGTTCAAAATTACGTTCAAATATTTCCAACTTTAAAGACGCATAAATCCTAAAATATCATACTTACGGCAAATCTGCCTGCGTCAGTCGATTTATCTCAAAAAACTGCATATGAAAACGCCAAAAAATGTTTGGATTTGATACTTTCAATTTTTGGGGTGAAAAAACACCAAAACCTTACGTTTTTTTCAAAAATCGCCAAAAATTTAAATGGTCTTTTTTTGATCATAACCGACGAGATTTGATGCGGGGAGTTCGAAAAACGCGGTATCGTTTGGGGAAAACGGTCGTAAGAGGTTCAAAATTACAATCAAATATTTCCAACTTTAAAGACGCATAAATCCTAAAATATCATACTTACGGCAAATCTGCCTGCGTCAGTCGATTTATCTCAAAAAACTGCATAAGAAAACGCCAAAAAATGTTCGCATTTGAAACTTTCAATTTTTGGGGTGAAAAAACACCAAAGGGGTTAACCTTACGTTATTTTCAAAAATCGCCAAAAATTTTAATGGTCTTTTTTTGATCATAACCGACGAGATTTGATGCGGGGAGTTCGAAAAACGCGGTATCGTTTGGGGAAAACGGTCGTAAGAGGTTCAAAATTACAATCAAATATTTCCAACTTTAAAGACGCATAAATCCTAAAATATCATACTTACGGCAAATCTGCCTGCGTCAGTCGATTTATCTCAAAAAACTGCATAAGAAAACGCCAAAAAATGTTCGCATTAGAAACTTTCAATTTTTGGGGTGAAAAAACCCCAAAGGGGTTAACCTTACGATTTTTTCAAATTTCGCCAAAAATTTAAATGGTCTTTTTTTGATCATAACCGACGTGATTTGATACGGGGAGTTCGAAAAACGCGGTATCGTTTGGGAAAAACGCTCGTAAGAGGTTCAAAATTACGTTCAAAAATTTCCAACTTTAAAGACGCATAAATCCTAAAATATCATACTTACAGCAAATCTGCCTGCGTCAGTCGATTTATCTCTAAAAACTGCATAGGAAAACGCCAAAAAATGTTCGCATTTGAAACTTTCAATTTTTGGGGTGAAAAAACACCAAAGGGGTTAACCTTACGTTTTTTTCAAAAATCGCCAAAAATTTAAATGGTCTTTTTTTGATCATAACCGACGTGATTTGATGCGGGGAGTTCGAAAAACGCGGTATCGTTTGGGAAAAACGCTCGTAAGAGGTTCAAAATTACAATCAAATATTTCCAACTTTAAAGACGCATAAATCCTAAAATATCGTACTTACGGCAAATCTGCCTGCGTCAGTCGATTTATCTCAAAAAACTGCATAAGAAAACGCCAAAAAATGTTCGCATTAGAAACTTTCAATTTTTGGGGTGAAAAAACCCTAAAGTGGTTAACCTTACGTTATTTTCAAAAATCGCCAAAAATTTAAATGGTCTTTTTTTGATCATAACCGACGTGATTTGATGCGTGGAGTTCGAAAAACGCGGTATCGTTTGGGAAAAACGCTCGTAAGAGGTTCAAAATTACGTTTAAAAATTTCCAACTTTAAAACCGCATAAATCCTAAAATATCATACTTACGGCAAATCTGCCTGCGTCAGTCGATTTATCTCAAAAAGCTGCATAAGAAACCGCCAAAAAATGTACGCATTTAAAACTTTAATTTTTGGGGTGAAAAACACCAAAGGGGTTAACCTTACGTTTTTTTCAAAATTCGCCAAAAATTTAAATGGTCTTTTTTTGATCATAACCGACGTGATTTGATGCGGGGAGTTCGAAAAACGCGGTATCGTTTGGGAAAAACGCTCGAAAGAGGTTTAAAATTACGTTCAAAAATTTCCAACTTTAAAGACGCATAAATCCTAAAAGATCATACTTACGGCAAATCTGCCTGCGTCAGTCGATTTATCTCAAAAAACTGCATAAGAAAACGCCAAAAAATGTTCGCATTAGAAACTTTCAATTTTTGGGGTGAAAAAACCCCAAAGGGGTTACCCTTACGTTTTTTTCAAAAATCGCGAAAAATTCAAATGGTCTTTTTTTGATCATAACCGACGTGATTTGATGCGGGGAGTTCGAAAAACGCGGTATCGTTTGGGAAAAACGCTCGTAAGAGGTTCAAAATTACAATCAAATATTTCCAACTTTAAAGACGCATAAATCCTAAAATATCATACTTACGGCAAATCTGCCTGCGTCAGTCGATTTATCTCAAAAAACTGCACAAGAAAACGCCAAAAAATGTTTGCATTTAAAACTTTAATTTTTGGGGTGAAAAAACACCAAAGGGGTTACCTTACGTTTTTTTCAAAAATCGCCAAAAATTTAAATGGTCTTATTTTGATCATAACCGACGTGATTTGATGCGTGAAGTTCGAAAAACGCGGTATCGTTTGGGGAAAACGGTCGTAAGAGGTTCAAAATTACGTTCAAATATTTCCAACTTTAAAGACGCATAAATCCTAAAATATCATACTTACGGCAAATCTGCCTGCGTCAGTCGATTTATCTCAAAAAACTGCATAGGAAAACGCTAAAAAATGTTTGGATTTGATACTTTCAATTTTTGGGGTGAAAAAACACCAAAACCTTACGTTTTTTTCAAAAATCGCCAAAAATTTAAATGGTCTTTTTTTGATCATAACCGACGAGATTTGATGCCGGGAGTTCGAAAAACGCGGTATCGTTTGGGGGAAACGGTCGTAAGAGGTTCAAAATTACAATCAAATATTTCCAACTTTAAAGACGCATAAATCCTAAAATATCATACTTACGGCAAATCTGCCTGCGTCAGTCGATTTATCTCAAAAAACTGCATAAGAAAACGCCAAAAAAATGTTCTTTGGGGTAAAGCCTTACGATTTTTTCAAATTTCGCCAAAATTTAAATGGTCTTTTTTTGATCATAACCGACGTGATTTGATACGGGGAGTTCGAAAAACGCGGTATCGTTTGGGAAAAACGCTCGTAAGAGGTTCAAAATTACGTTCAAAAATTTCCAACTTTAAAGACGCATAAATCCTAAAATATCATACTTACGGCAAATCTGCCTGCGTCAGTCGATTTATCTCAAAAAACTGCATAAGAAAACGCCAAAAAATGTACGCATTTAAAACTTTAATTTTTGGGGTGAAAAAACACCAAAGGGGTTAACCTTACGTTTTTTTCAAAAATCGCCAAAAATGTAAATGGTCTTTTTTTGATCATAACCGACGAGATTTGATGCGGGGAGTTCGAAAAACGCGGTATCGTTTGGGGAAAACGGTCGTAAGAGGTTCAAAATTACAATCAAATATTTCCAACTTTAAAGACGCATAAATCCTAAAATATCATACTTACGGCAAATCTGCCTGCGTCAGTCGATTTATCTCAAAAAACTGCATAAGAAAACGCCAAAAAATGTTCGCATTAGAAACTTTCAATTTTTGGGGTGAAAAAACACCAAAGGGGTTAACCTTACGTTTTTTTCAAAAATCGTCAAAAATTTAAATGGTCTTTTTTGATCATAACCGACGTGATTTGATGCGTGGAGTTCGAAAAACGCGATATCGTTTGGGGAAAACGGTCGTAAGAGGTTCAAAATTACGTTCAAATATTTCCAACTTTAAAGACGCATAAATCCTAAAATATCATACTTACGGCAAATCTGCGTGCGTCAGTCGATTTATCTCTAAAAACTGCATAGGAAAACGATAAAAAATGTTCGCTTTTGAAACTTTCAATTTTTGGGGTGAAAAAACACCAAAGGGGTTAACCTTACGTTTTTTTCAAAAATCGCCAAAAATTTAAATGGTCTTTTTTTGATCATAACCGACGTGATTTGATGCGTGGAGTTCGAAAAACGCGGTATCGTTAGGGGAAAACGGTCGTAAGACGTTCAAATTTACGTTCAAATATTTCCAACTTTAAAGACGCATAAATCCTAAAATATCATACTTACGGCAAATCTGCCTGCGTCAGTCGATTTATCTCAAAAAACTGCATAGGAAAACGCCAAAAAATGTTTGGATTTGATACTTTCAATTTTTGGGGTGAAAAAACACCAAAGGGGTTAACCTTACGTTATTTTCAAAAATCGCCAAAAATTTAAATGGTCTTTTTTTGATCATAACCGACGTGATTTGATGCGTGGAGTTCGAAAAACGCGGTATCGTTAGGGGAAAACGGTCGTAAGAGGTTCAAAATTACGTTCAAATATTTCGAACTTTAAAGACGCATAAATCCTAAAATATCATACTTACGGCAAATCTGCCTGGGTCAGTCGATTTATCTCAAAAAACTGCATAGGAAAACGCCAAAAAATGTTCGCATTTGATACTTTCAATTTTTGGGGTGAAAAAACCCCAAAGGGGTTAACCTTACGTTTTTTTTCAAATTTCGCCAAAAATTTAAATGGTCTTTTTTTGATCATAACCGACGTGATTTGATACGTGGAGTTCGAAAAACGCGGTATCGTTTGGGGAAAACGGTCGTAAGAGGTCAAAATTACGTTCAAATATTTCCAACTTTAAAGACGCATAAATCCTAAAATATCATACTTACGGCAAAGCTGCCTGCGTCAGTCGATTTATCTCAAGAAACTGCATAGGAAAACGCCAGAAAATGTTTGGATTTGATACTTTCAAATTTTGGGGTGAAAAAACACCAAAGGGGTTAACCTTACGTTTTTTTCAAAAAACGCCAAAAATGTAAATGGTCTTTTTTTGATCATAACCGACGAGATTTGATGCGGGGAGTTCGAAAAACGCGGTATCGTTTGGGGAAAACGGTCGTAAGAGGTTCAAAATTACGTTCAAATATATCTAACTTTAAAGACCCATAAATCCTAAAATATCATACTTACGGCAAATCTGCCTGCGACAGTCGATTTATCTCAAAAAACTGCTTAGGAAAACGCCAAAAAATGTTCGCATTTGAAACTTTTAATTTTTGGGGTGAAAAAACACCAAAGGGGTTAACCTTACGTTTTTTTCAAAAATCGCCAAAAATTTAAATTATTTTTTTTTATCATAACCGACGTGATTTGATGCGTGGAGTTCGAAAAACGCGGTATCGTTTGGGGAAAACGGTCGCAAGAGGTTCAAAATTACGTTCAAATATTTCCAACTTTAAAGACGCATAAATCCTAAAATATCATACTTACGGCAAATCTGCGTGCGTCAGTCGATTTATCTCTAAAAACTGCATAGGAAAACGATAAAAAATGTTCGCTTTTGAAACTTTCAATTTTTGGGGTGAAAAAACACCAAAGGGGTTAACCTTACGTTTTTTTCAAAAATCGCCAAAAATTTAAATGGTCTTTTTTTGATCATAACCGACGTGATTTGATGCGTGGAGTTCGAAAAACGCGGTATCGTTAGGGGAAAACGGTCGTAAGAGGTTCAAAATTACGTTCAAATATTTCGAACTTTAAAGACGCATAAATCCTAAAATATCATACTTACGGCAAATCTGCCTGCGTCAGTCGATTTATCTCAAAAAACTGCATAGGAAAACGCCAAAAAATGTTTGGATTTGATACTTTCAATTTTTGGGGTGAAAAAACACCAAAGGGGTTAACCTTACGTTTTTTTCAAAAATCGCCAAAAATTGAAATGGTCTTTTTTTGATCATAACCGACGTGATTTGATGCGTGGAGTTCGAAAAACGCGGTACCGTTAGGGGAAAACGGTCGTAAGAGGTTCAAAATTACGTTCAAATATTTCCAACTTTAAAGACGCATAAATCCTAAAATATCATACTTACGGCAAATCTGCCTGCGTCAGTCGATTTATCTCAAAAAACTGCATAGGAAAACGCCAAAAAATGTTTGGATTTGATACTTTCAATTTTTGGGGTGAAAAAACACCAAAGGGGTTAACCTTACGTTTTTTACAAAAATCGCCAAAAATTTAAATTGTCTTTTTTTGATCATAACCGACGTGATTTGATGCGGGGAGTTCGAAAAACGCGGTATCGTTTGGGGAAAACGGTCGTAATAGGTTCAAAATTAAGTTCAAATATTTCCAACTGTAAAGACGCATAAATCCTAAAATATCATACTTACGGCAAATCTGCCTGGGTCAGTCGATTTATCTTATAAAACTGCAGAAGAAAAAGCCAAAAAATGTTCGCATTTGAAACTTTCAATTTTTGGGGTGAAAAAACACCAAAGGGTAACCTTACGCTTTTTTCAAAAATCGCCAAAAATTTAAATGGTCTTATTTTGATCATAACCGACGTGATTTGATGCGTGAAGTTCGAAAAACGCGGTATCGTTTGGGGAAAACGGTCGTAATAGGTTCAAAATTAAGTTCAAATATTTCCAACTTTAAAGACGCATAAATCCTAAAATATCATACTTACGGCAAATCTGCCTGCGTCAGTCGATTTATCTCAAAAAACTGCATAGGAAAACGCCAAAAAATGTTTGGATTTGATACTTTCAATTTTTGGGGTGAAAAAACACCAAAGGGGTTAACCTTACGTTTTTTTCAAAAATCGCCAAAAATTTAAATGGTCTTTTTTTGATCATAACCGACGTGATTTGATGCGGGGAGTTCGAAAAACGCGGTATCGTTTGGGAAAAACGCTCGTAAGAGGTTCAAAATTACAATCAAATATTTCCAACTTTAAAGACGCATAAGTCCTAAAATATCATACTTACGGCAAATCTGCCTGCGTCAGTCGATTTATCTCAAAAAACTGCATAAGAAAACGCCAAAAAATGTTTGCATTAGAAACTTTCAATTTTTGGGGTGAAAAAACACCAAAGGGGTTAACCTTACGTTTTTTTCAAAAATCGCCAAAAATTTAAATTGTCTTTTTTTGATCATAACCGACGTGATTTGATGCGGGGAGTTCGAAAAACGCGGTATCGTTTGGGGAAAACGGTCGTAATAGGTTCAAAATTAAGTTCAAATATTTCCAACTTTAAAGACGCATAAATCCTAAAATATCATACTTACGGCAAATCTGCCTGCGTCAGTCGATTTATCTCAAAAAACTGCATAGGAAAACGCCAAAAAATGTTTGGATTTGATACTTTCAATTTTTGGGGTGAAAAAACACCAAAGGGGTTAACCTTACGTTTTTTTCAAAAATCGCCAAAAATTTAAATGGTCTTTTTTTGATCATAACCGACGTGATTTGATGCGGGGAGTTCGAAAAACGCGGTATCGTTTGGGAAAAACGCTCGTAAGAGGTTCAAAATTACAATCAAATATTTCCAACTTTAAAGACGCATAAGTCCTAAAATATCATACTTACGGCAAATCTGCCTGCGTCAGTCGATATATCTCAAAAAACTGCATAAGAAAACGCCAAAAAATGTTTGCATTAGAAACTTTCAATTTTTGGGGTGAAAAAACACCAAAGGGGTTAACCTTACGTTTTTTTCAAAAATCGCCAAAAATGTAAATGGTCTTTTTTTGATCATAACCGACGAGATTTGATGCGGGGAGTTCGAAAAACGCGGTATCGTTTGGGGAAAACGGTCGTAAGAGGTTCAAAATTACGTTCAAATATATCCAACTTTAAAGACGCATAAATCCTAAAATATCATACTTACGGCAAATCTGCCTGCCACAGTCGATTTATCTCAAAAAACTGCATAGGAAAACGCCAAAATATGTTCGCATTTGAAACTTTCAATTTTTGGGGTGAAAAAACACCAAAGGGGTTAACCTTACGTTTTTTTAAAAAATCGCCAAAAAATTAAATGGTCTTTTTTGATCATAACCGACGTGATTTGATGCGTGGAGTTCGAAAAACGCGGTATCGTTTGGGAAAAACGCTCGTAAGAGGTTCAAAATTACGTTCAAAAATTTCCAACTTTAAAGATGCCTAAATCCTAAAATATCATACTTACGGCAAATCTGCCTGCGTCAGTCGATTTATCTCCAAAAACTGCATAGGAAAACGATAAAAAATGTTCGCTTTTGAAACTTTCAATTTTTGGGGTGAAAAAACACCAAAGAGGTTAACCTTACGTTTTTTTCAAAAATCGCCAAAAATGTAAATGGTCTTTTTTTGATCATAACCGACGTGATTTGATGCGTGGAGTTCGAAAAACGCGGTATCGTTTGAGGAAAACGGTCGTAATAGGTTCAAAATTACGTTCAAATATTTCCAACTTTAAAGACGCATAAATCCTAAAATATCATACTTACGGCAAATCTGCCTGCGTCAGTCGATTTATCTCAAAAAACTGCATAGGAAAACGCCAAAAAATGTTTGGATTTGATACTTTCAATTTTTGGGGTGAAAAAACACCAAAGGGGTTAACCTTACGTTTTTTTCAAAAATCGCCAAAAACTTAAATGGTCTTTTTTTGATCATAACCGACGTGATTTGATGCGTGGAGTTCGAAAAACGCGGTATCGTTTGAGGAAAACGGTCGTAATAGGTTCAAAATTACGTTCAAATATTTCCAACTTTAAAGACGCATAAATCCTAAAATATCATACTTACGGCAAATCTGCCTGCGTCAGTCGATTTATCTCAAAAAACTGCATAGGAAAACGCCAAAAAATGTTTGCATTAGAAACTTTCAATTTTTGGGGTGAAAAAACACCAAAGGGGTTAACCTTACGTTATTTTCAAAAATCGCCAAAAATTTAAATGGTCTTTTTTTGATCATAACCGACGTGATTTGATGCGTGGAGTTCGAAAAACGCGGTATCGTTAGGGGAAAACGGTCGTAAGAGGTTCAAAATTACGTTCAAATATTTCGAACTTTAAAGACGCATAAATCCTAAAATATCATACTTACGGCAAATCTGCCTGCGTCAGTCGATTTATCTCAAAAAACTGCATAGGAAAACGCCAAAAAATGTTTGGATTTGATACTTTCAATTTTTGGGGTGAAAAAACACCAAAGGGGTTAACCTTACGTTTTTTTCAAAAATCGCCAAAAATTTAAATGGTCTTTTTTTGATCATAACCGACGTGATTTGATGCGTGGAGTTCGAAAAACGCGGTATCGTTAGGGGAAAACGGTCGTAAGAGGTTCAAAATTACGTTCAAATATTTCCAACTTTAAAGACGCATAAATCCTAAAATATCATACTTACGGCAAATCTGCCTGCGTCAGTCGATTTATCTCAAAAAACTGCATAGGAAAACGCCAAAAAATGTTTGGATTTGATACTTTCAATTTTTGGGGTGAAAAAACACCAAAGGGGTTAACCTTACGTTTTTTACAAAAATCGCCAAAAATTTAAATTGTCTTTTTTTGATCATAACCGACGTGATTTGATGCGGGGAGTTCGAAAAACGCGGTATCGTTTGGGGAAAACGGTCGTAATAGGTTCAAAATTAAGTTCAAATATTTCCAACTGTAAAGACGCATAAATCCTAAAATATCATACTTACGGCAAATCTGCCTGGGTCAGTCGATTTATCTCATAAAACTGCAGAAGAAAAAGCCAAAAAATGTTCGCATTTGAAACTTTCAATTTTTGGGGTGAAAAAACACCAAAGGGTAACCTTACGCTTTTTTCAAAAATCGCCAAAAATTTAAATGGTCTTTTTTTGATCATAACCGACGTGATTTGATGCGTGGAGTTCGAAAAACGCGGTATCGTTTGAGGAAAACGGTCGTAATTGGTTCAAAATTACGTTCAAATATTTCCAACTTTAAAGACGCATAAATCCTAAAATATCATACTTACGGCAAATCTGCCTGCGTCAGTCGATTTATCTCAAAAAACTGCATAGGAAAACGCCAAAAAATGTTTGGATTTGATACTTTCAATTTTTGGGGTGAAAAAACACCAAAGGGGTTAACCTTACGTTTTTTTCAAAAATCGCCAAAAATGTAAATGGTCTTTTTTTGATCATAACCGACGAGATTTGATGCGGGGAGTTCGAAAAACGCGGTATCGTTTGGGGAAAACAGTCGTAAGAGGTTCAAAATTACGTTCAAATATATCCAACTTTAAAGACGCATAAATCCTAAAATATCATACTTACTGCAAATCTGCCTGCGACAGTCGATTTATCTCAAAAAACTGCATAGGAAAACCCCAAAAAATGTTCGCATTTAAAACTTTCAATTTTTGGGGTGAAAAAACACCAAAGGGGTTAACCTTACGTTTTTTTCAAAAATCGCCAAAAATTTAAATGGTCTTTTTTTGATCATAACCGACGTGATTTGATGCGGGGAGTTCGAAAAACGCGGTATCGTTTGGGAAAAACGCTCGTAAGAGGTTCAAAATTACAATCAAATATTTCCAACTTTAAAGACGCATAAGTCCTAAAATATCATACTTACGGCAAATCTGCCTGCGTCAGTCGATTTATCTCAAAAAACTGCATAAGAAAACGCCAAAAAATGTTTGCATTAGAAACTTTCAATTTTTGGGGTGAAAAAACACCAAAGGGGTTAACCTTACGTTTTTTTCAAAAATCGCCAAAAATGTAAATGGTCTTTTTTTGATCATAACCGACGAGATTTGATGCGGGGAGTTCGAAAAACGCGGTATCGTTTGGGGAAAACGGTCGTAAGAGGTTCAAAATTACGTTCAAATATATCCAACTTTAAAGACGCATAAATCTTAAAATATCATACTTACGGCAAATCTGCCTGCCACAGTCGATTTATCTCAAAAAACTGCATAGGAAAACGCCAAAATATGTTCGCATTTGAAACTTTCAATTTTTGGGGTGAAAAAACACCAAAGGGGTTAACCTTACGTTTTTTTCAAAAATCGCCAAAAACTTAAATGGTCTTTTTTTGATCATAACCGACGTGATTTGATGCGTGGAGTTCGAAAATCGCGGTATCGTTTGAGGAAAACGGTCGTAATAGGTTCAAAATTACGTTCAAATATTTCCAACTTTAAAGACGCATAAATCCTAAAATATCATACTTACGGCAAATCTGCCTGCGTCAGTCGATTTATCTCAAAAAACTGCATAGGAAAACGCCAAAAAATGTTTGGATTTGATACTTTCAATTTTTGGGGTGAAAAAACACCAAAGGGGTTAACCTTACGTTTTTTTCAAAAATCGCCAAAAATTTAAATGGTCTTTTTTTGATCATAACCGACGTGATTTGATGCGTGGAGTTCGAAAAACGCGGTATCGTTTGGGGAAAACGGTCGTAAGAGGTTCAAAATTACGTTCAAATATTTCCAACTTTAAAGACGCATAAATCCTAAAATATCATACTTACGGCAAATCTGCCTGCGTCAGTCGATTTATCTCAAAAAACTGCATAGGAAAACGCCAAAAAATGTTTGGATTTGATACTTTCAATTTTTGGGGTGAAAAAACACCAAAGGGGTTAACCTTACGTTTTTTTCAAAAATCGCCAAAAATTTAAATGGTCTTTTTTTGATCATAACCGACGAGATTTGATGCGGGGAGTTCGAAAAACGCGGTATCGTTTGGGGAAAACGGTCGTAAGAGGTTCAAAATTACGTTCAAATATTTCCAACTTTAAAGACGCATAAATCCTAAAATATCATACTTACGGCAAATCTGCCTGCGTCAGTCGATTTATCTCAAAAAACTGCATAGGAAAACGCCAAAAAATGTTTGGATTTGATACTTTCAATTTTTGGGGTGAAAAAACACCAAAGGGGTTAACCTTACGTTTTTTTCAAAAATCGTCAAAAATTTAAATGGTCTTTTTTTGATCATAACCGACGTGATTTGATGCGTGGAGTTCGAAAAACGCGGTATCGTTTGGGGAAAACGGTCGTAAGAGGTTCAAAATTACGTTCAAATATTTCCAACTTTAAAGACGCATAAATCCTAAAATATCATACTTACGGCAAATCTGCCTGCTTCAGTCGATTTATCTCAAAAAACTGCATAGGAAAACGCCAAAAAATGTTTGGATTTGATACTTTCAATTTTTGGGGTGAAAAAACACCAAAGGGGTTAACCTTACGTTTTTTTCAAAAATCGCCAAAAATTTAAATGGTCTTTTTTTGATCATAACCGACGTGATTTGATGCGTGGAGTTCGAAAAACGCGGTATCGTTTGGGAAAAACGCTCGTAAGAGGTTCAAAATTACGTTCAAAAATTTCCAACTTTAAAGATGCATAAATCCTAAAATATCATACTTACGGCAAATCTGCCTGCGTCAGTCGATTTATCTCTAAAAACTGCATAGGAAAACGATAAAAAATGTTCGCTTTTGAAACTTTCAATTTTTGGGGTGAAAAAACACCAAAGGGGTTCCCTTACGTTTTTTTCAAAAATCGCCAAAAATGTAAATGTTCTTTTTTTGATCATAACCGACGTGATTTGATGCGTGGAGTTCGAAAAACGCGGTATCGTTTGGGGAAAACGGTCGTAAGAGGTTCAAAATTACGTTCAAATATTTCCAACTTTAAAGACGCATAAATCCTAAAATATCATACTTACGGCAAATCTGCCTGCGTCAGTCGATTTATCTCAAAAAACTGCATAGGAAAACGGCAAAAAATGTTTGGATTTGATACTTTCAATTTTTGGGGTGAAAAAACACCAAAGGTTAACCTTACGTTTTTTTCAAATTTCGCCAAAAATTTAAATGGTCTTTTTTTGATCATAACCGACGTGATTTGATACGGGGAGTTCGAAAAACGCGGTATCGTTTGAGAAAAACGCTCGTAATAGGTTCAAAATTACGTTCAAAAATTTCCAACTTTAAAGACGCATAAATCTAAAAATATCATACTTACGGCAAATCTGCCTGCGTCAGTCGATTTATCTCAAAAAACTGCATAGGAAAACGCCAAAAAATGTTTGGATTTGATACTTTCAATTTTTGGGGTGAAAAAACCCAAAGGGGTTAACCTTACGTTTTTTTCAAAAATCGCCAAAAATTTAAATGGTCTTTTTTTGATCATAACCGACGTGATTTGATGCGTGGAGTTCGAAAAACGCGGTATCGTTTGGGGAAAACGGTCGTAAGAGGTTCAAAATTACGTTCAAATATTTCCAACTTTAAAGACGCATAAATCCTAAAATATCATACTTACGGCAAATCTGCCTGCGTCAGTCGATTTATCTCTAAAAACTGCATAGGAAAACGATAAAAAATGTTCGCTTTTGATACTTTCAATTTTTGGGGTGAAAAAACACCAAAGGGGTTAACCTTACGTTTTTTTCAAAAATCGCCAAAAATTTAAATGGTCTTTTTTTGATCATAACCGACGTGATTTGATGCGTGGAGTTCGAAAAACGCGGTATCGTTTGGGGAAAACGGTCGTAAGAGGTTCAAAATTACGTTCAAATATTTCCAACTTTAAAGACGCATAAATCCTAAAATATCATACTTACGGCAAATCTGCCTGCGTCAGTCGATTTATCTCAAAAAACTGCATAGGAAAACGGCAAAAAATGTTTGGATTTGATACTTTCAATTTTTGGGGTGAAAAAACACCAAAGGTTAACCTTACGTTTTTTTCAAATTTCGCCAAAAATTTAAATGGTCTTTTTTTGATCATAACCGACGTGATTTGATACGGGGAGTTCGAAAAACGCGGTATCGTTTGAGAAAAACGCTCGTAATAGGTTCAAAATTACGTTCAAAAATTTCCAACTTTAAAGACGCATAAATCTAAAAATATCATACTTACGGCAAATCTGCCTGCGTCAGTCGATTTATCTCAAAAAACTGCATAGGAAAACGCCAAAAAATGTTTGGATTTGATACTTTCAATTTTTGGGGTGAAAAAACCCAAAGGGGTTAACCTTACGTTTTTTTCAAAAATCGCCAAAAATTTAAATGGTCTTTTTTTGATCATAACCGACGTGATTTGATGCGTGGAGTTCGAAAAACGCGGTATCGTTTGGGGAAAACGGTCGTAAGAGGTTCAAAATTACGTTCAAATATATCCAACTTTAAAGACGCATAAATCCTAAAATATCATACTTACGGCAAATCTGCCTGCCACAGTCGATTTATCTCAAAAAACTGCATAGGAAAACGCCAAAATATGTTCGCATTTGAAACTTTCAATTTTTGGGGTGAAAAAACACCAAAGGGGTTAACCTTACGTTTTTTTCAAAAATCGCCAAAAACTTAAATGGTCTTTTTTTGATCATAACCGACGTGATTTGATGCGTGGAGTTCGAAAAACGCGGTATCGTTTGAGGAAAACGGTCGTAATAGGTTCAAAATTACGTTCAAATATTTCCAACTTTAAAGACGCATAAATCCTAAAATATCATACTTACGGCAAATCTGCCTGCGTCAGTCGATTTATCTCAAAAAACTGCATAGGAAAACGCCAAAAAATGTTTGGATTTGATACTTTCAATTTTTGGGGTGAAAAAACACCAAAGGGGTTAACCTTACGTTTTTTTCAAAAATCGCCAAAAATTTAAATGGTCTTTTTTTGATCATAACCGACGTGATTTGATGCGTGGAGTTCGAAAAACGCGGTATCGTTTGGGGAAAACGGTCGTAAGAGGTTCAAAATTACGTTCAAATATTTCCAACTTTAAAGACGCATAAATCCTAAAATATCATACTTACGGCAAATCTGCCTGCGTCAGTCGATTTATCTCAAAAAACTGCATAGGAAAACGCCAAAAAATGTTTGGATTTGATACTTTCAATTTTTGGGGTGAAAAAACACCAAAGGGGTTAACCTTACGTTTTTTTCAAAAATCGCCAAAAATTTAAATGGTCTTTTTTTGATCATAACCGACGAGATTTGATGCGGGGAGTTCGAAAAACGCGGTATCGTTTGGGGAAAACGGTCGTAAGAGGTTCAAAATTACGTTCAAATATTTCCAACTTTAAAGACGCATAAATCCTAAAATATCATACTTACGGCAAATCTGCCTGCGTCAGTCGATTTATCTCAAAAAACTGCATAGGAAAACGCCAAAAAATGTTTGGATTTGATACTTTCAATTTTTGGGGTGAAAAAACACCAAAGGGGTTAACCTTACGTTTTTTTCAAAAATCGTCAAAAATTTAAATGGTCTTTTTTTGATCATAACCGACGTGATTTGATGCGTGGAGTTCGAAAAACGCGGTATCGTTTGGGGAAAACGGTCGTAAGAGGTTCAAAATTACGTTCAAATATTTCCAACTTTAAAGACGCATAAATCCTAAAATATCATACTTACGGCAAATCTGCCTGCTTCAGTCGATTTATCTCAAAAAACTGCATAGGAAAACGCCAAAAAATGTTTGGATTTGATACTTTCAATTTTTGGGGTGAAAAAACACCAAAGGGGTTAACCTTACGTTTTTTTCAAAAATCGCCAAAAATTTAAATGGTCTTTTTTTGATCATAACCGACGTGATTTGATGCGTGGAGTTCGAAAAACGCGGTATCGTTTGGGAAAAACGCTCGTAAGAGGTTCAAAATTACGTTCAAAAATTTCCAACTTTAAAGATGCATAAATCCTAAAATATCATACTTACGGCAAATCTGCCTGCGTCAGTCGATTTATCTCTAAAAACTGCATAGGAAAACGATAAAAAATGTTCGCTTTTGAAACTTTCAATTTTTGGGGTGAAAAAACACCAAAGGGGTTCCCTTACGTTTTTTTCAAAAATCGCCAAAAATGTAAATGTTCTTTTTTTGATCATAACCGACGTGATTTGATGCGTGGAGTTCGAAAAACGCGGTATCGTTTGGGGAAAACGGTCGTAAGAGGTTCAAAATTACGTTCAAATATTTCCAACTTTAAAGACGCATAAATCCTAAAATATCATACTTACGGCAAATCTGCCTGCGTCAGTCGATTTATCTCAAAAAACTGCATAGGAAAACGGCAAAAAATGTTTGGATTTGATACTTTCAATTTTTGGGGTGAAAAAACACCAAAGGTTAACCTTACGTTTTTTTCAAATTTCGCCAAAAATTTAAATGGTCTTTTTTTGATCATAACCGACGTGATTTGATACGGGGAGTTCGAAAAACGCGGTATCGTTTGAGAAAAACGCTCGTAATAGGTTCAAAATTACGTTCAAAAATTTCCAACTTTAAAGACGCATAAATCTAAAAATATCATACTTACGGCAAATCTGCCTGCGTCAGTCGATTTATCTCAAAAAACTGCATAGGAAAACGCCAAAAAATGTTTGGATTTGATACTTTCAATTTTTGGGGTGAAAAAACCCAAAGGGGTTAACCTTACGTTTTTTTCAAAAATCGCCAAAAATTTAAATGGTCTTTTTTTGATCATAACCGACGTGATTTGATGCGTGGAGTTCGAAAAACGCGGTATCGTTTGGGGAAAACGGTCGTAAGAGGTTCAAAATTACGTTCAAATATTTCCAACTTTAAAGACGCATAAATCCTAAAATATCATACTTACGGCAAATCTGCCTGCGTCAGTCGATTTATCTCTAAAAACTGCATAGGAAAACGATAAAAAATGTTCGCTTTTGATACTTTCAATTTTTGGGGTGAAAAAACACCAAAGGGGTTAACCTTACGTTTTTTTCAAAAATCGCCAAAAATTTAAATGGTCTTTTTTTGATCATAACCGACGTGATTTGATGCGTGGAGTTCGAAAAACGCGGTATCGTTTGGGGAAAACGGTCGTAAGAGGTTCAAAATTACGTTCAAATATTTCCAACTTTAAAGACGCATAAATCCTAAAATATCATACTTACGGCAAATCTGCCTGCGTCAGTCGATTTATCTCAAAAAACTGCATAGGAAAACGGCAAAAAATGTTTGGATTTGATACTTTCAATTTTTGGGGTGAAAAAACACCAAAGGTTAACCTTACGTTTTTTTCAAATTTCGCCAAAAATTTAAATGGTCTTTTTTTGATCATAACCGACGTGATTTGATACGGGGAGTTCGAAAAACGCGGTATCGTTTGAGAAAAACGCTCGTAAGAGGTTCAAAATTACGTTCAAAAATTTCCAACTTTAAAGACGCATAAATCTAAAAATATCATACTTACGGCAAATCTGCCTGCGTCAGTCGATTTATCTCAAAAAACTGCATAGGAAAACGCCAAAAAATGTTTGGATTTGATACTTTCAATTTTTGGGGTGAAAAAACCCAAAGGGGTTAACCTTACGTTTTTTTCAAAAATCGCCAAAAATTTAAATGGTCTTTTTTTGATCATAACCGACGTGATTTGATGCGTGGAGTTCGAAAAACGCGGTATCGTTTGGGGAAAACGGTCGTAAGAGGTTCAAAATTACGTTCAAATATTTCCAACTTTAAAGACGCATAAATCCTAAAATATCATACTTACGGCAAATCTGCCTGCGTCAGTCGATTTATCTCTAAAAACTGCATAGGAAAACGATAAAAAATGTTCGCTTTTGATACTTTCAATTTTTGGGGTGAAAAAACACCAAAGGGGTTAACCTTACGTTTTTTTCAAAAATCGCCAAAAATTTAAATGGTCTTTTTTTGATCATAACCGACGTGATTTGATGCGTGGAGTTCGAAAAACGCGGTATCGTTTGAGGAAAACGGTCGTAATAGGTTCAAAATTACGTTCAAATATTTCCAACTTTAAAGACGCATAAATCCTAAAATATCATACTTACGGCAAATCTGCCTGCGTCAGTCGATTTATCTCAAAAAACTGCATAGGAAAACGCCAAAAAATGTTTGGATTTGATACTTTCAATTTTTGGGGTGAAAAAACACCAAAGGGGTTAACCTTACGTTTTTTTCAAAAATCGCCAAAAATTTAAATGGTCTTTTTTTGATCATAACCGACGTGATTTGATGCGTGGAGTTCGAAAAACGCGGTATCGTTTGGGGAAAACGGTCGTAAGAGGTTCAAAATTACGTTCAAATATTTCCAACTTTAAAGACGCATAAATCCTAAAATATCATACTTACGGCAAATCTGCCTGCTTCAGTCGATTTATCTCAAAAAACTGCATAGGAAAACGCCAAAAAATGTTTGGATTTGATACTTTCAATTTTTGGGGTGAAAAAACACCAAAGGGGTTAACCTTACGTTTTTTTCAAAAATCGCCAAAAATTTAAATGGTCTTTTTTTGATCATAACCGACGTGATTTGATGCGTGGAGTTCGAAAAACGCGGTATCGTTTGGGAAAAACGCTCGTAAGAGGTTCAAAATTACGTTCAAAAATTTCCAACTTTAAAGATGCATAAATCCTAAAATATCATACTTACGGCAAATCTGCCTGCGTCAGTCGATTTATCTCTAAAAACTGCATAGGAAAACGATAAAAAATGTTCGCTTTTGAAACTTTCAATTTTTGGGGTGAAAAAACCCAAAGGGGTTAACCTTACGTTTTTTTCAAAAATCGCCAAAAATTTAAATGGTCTTTTTTTGATCATAACCGACGTGATTTGATGCGTGGAGTTCGAAAAACGCGGTATCGTTTGGGGAAAACGGTCGTAAGAGGTTCAAAATTACGTTCAAATATTTCCAACTTTAAAGACGCATAAATCCTAAAATATCATACTTACGGCAAATCTGCCTGCGTCAGTCGATTTATCTCAAAAAACTGCATAGGAAAACGGCAAAAAATGTTTGGATTTGATACTTTCAATTTTTGGGGTGAAAAAACACCAAAGGTTAACCTTACGTTTTTTTCAAATTTCGCCAAAAATTTAAATGGTCTTTTTTTGATCATAACCGACGTGATTTGATACGGGGAGTTCGAAAAACGCGGTATCGTTTGAGAAAAACGCTCGTAATAGGTTCAAAATTACGTTCAAAAATTTCCAACTTTAAAGACGCATAAATCTAAAAATATCATACTTACGGCAAATCTGCCTGCGTCAGTCGATTTATCTCAAAAAACTGCATAGGAAAACGCCAAAAAATGTTTGGATTTGATACTTTCAATTTTTGGGGTGAAAAAACACCAAAGGGGTTAACCTTACGTTTTTTTCAAAAATCGCCAAAAATTTAAATGGTCTTTTTTTGATCATAACCGACGTGATTTGATGCGTGGAGTTCGAAAAACGCGGTATCGTTTGGGAAAAACGCTCGTAAGAGGTTCAAAATTACGTTCAAAAATTTCCAACTTTAAAGATGCATAAATCCTAAAATATCATACTTACGGCAAATCTGCCTGCGTCAGTCGATTTATCTCTAAAAACTGCATAGGAAAACGATAAAAAATGTTCGCTTTTGAAACTTTCAATTTTTGGGGTGAAAAAACACCAAAGGGGTTCCCCTTACGTTTTTTTCAAAAATCGCCAAAAATGTAAATGTTCTTTTTTTGATCATAACCGACGTGATTTGATGCGTGGAGTTCGAAAAACGCGGTATCGTTTGGGGAAAACGGTCGTAAGAGGTTCAAAATTACGTTCAAATATTTCCAACTTTAAAGACGCATAAATCCTAAAATATCATACTTACGGCAAATCTGCCTGCGTCAGTCGATTTATCTCAAAAAACTGCATAGGAAAACGGCAAAAAATGTTTGGATTTGATACTTTCAATTTTTGGGGTGAAAAAACACCAAAGGTTAACCTTACGTTTTTTTCAAATTTCGCCAAAAATTTAAATGGTCTTTTTTTGATCATAACCGACGTGATTTGATACGGGGAGTTCGAAAACGGTATCGTTTGAGAAAAACGCTCGTAATAGGTTCAAAATTACGTTCAAAAATTTCCAACTTTAAAGACGCATAAATCTAAAAATATCATACTTACGGCAAATCTGCCTGCGTCAGTCGATTTATCTCAAAAAACTGCATAGGAAAACGCCAAAAAATGTTTGGATTTGATACTTTCAATTTTTGGGGTGAAAAAACCCAAAGGGGTTAACCTTACGTTTTTTTCAAAAATCGCCAAAAATTTAAATGGTCTTTTTTTGATCATAACCGACGTGATTTGATGCGTGGAGTTCGAAAAACGCGGTATCGTTTGGGGAAAACGGTCGTAAGAGGTTCAAAATTACGTTCAAATATTTCCAACTTTAAAGACGCATAAATCCTAAAATATCATACTTACGGCAAATCTGCCTGCGTCAGTCGATTTATCTCTAAAAACTGCATAGGAAAACGATAAAAAATGTTCGCTTTTGATACTTTCAATTTTTGGGGTGAAAAAACACCAAAGGGGTTAACCTTACGTTTTTTTCAAAAATCGCCAAAAATTTAAATGGTCTTTTTTTGATCATAACCGACGTGATTTGATGCGTGGAGTTCGAAAAACGCGGTATCGTTTGGGGAAAACGGTCGTAAGAGGTTCAAAATTACGTTCAAATATTTCCAACTTTAAAGACGCATAAATCCTAAAATATCATACTTACGGCAAATCTGCCTGCGTCAGTCGATTTATTTCAAAAAACTGCATAGGAAAACGCCAAAAAATGTTGGGATTTGATACTTTCAATTTTTGGGGTGAAAAAACACCAAAGGGGTTAACTTTACGTTTTTTTCAAAAATCGCCAAAAATTTAAATGGTCTTTTTTTGATCATAACCGACGAGATTTGATGCGGGGAGTTCGAAAAACGCGGTATCGTTTGGGGAAAACAGTCGTAAGAGGTTCAAAATTACGTTCAAATATATCCAACTTTAAAGACGCATAAATCCTAAAATATCATACTTACTGCAAATCTGCCTGCGACAGTCGATTTATCTCAAAAAACTGCATAGGAAAACCCCAAAAAATGTTCGCATTTAAAACTTTCAATTTTTGGGGTGAAAAAACACCAAAGGGGTTAACCTTACGTTTTTTTCAAAAATCGCCAAAAATTTAAATGGTCTTTTTTTGATCATAACCGACGTGATTTGATGCGTGGAGTTCGAAAAACGCGGTATCGTTTGGGGAAAACGGTCGTAAGAGGTTCAAAATTACGTTCAAATATATTTAACTTTAAAGACGCATAAATCCTAAAATATCATACTTACGGCAAATCTGCCTGCGACAGTCGATTTATCTCAAAAAACTGCATAGGAAAACGCCAAAAAATGTTCGCATTTGAAACTTTCAATTTTTGGGGTGAAAAAACACCAAAGGGGTTAACCTTACGTTTTTTTCAAAAATCGCCAAAAATTTAAATGGTCTTTTTTTGATCATAACCGACGTGATTTGATGCGTGGAGTTCGAAAAACGCGGTATCGTTTGAGGAAAACGGTCGTAATAGGTTCAAAATTACGTTCAAATATTTCCAACTTTAAAGACGCATAAATCCTAAAATATCATACTTACGGCAAATCTGCCTGCGTCAGTCGATTTATCTCAAAAAACTGCATAGGAAAACGCCAAAAAATGTTTGGATTTGATACTTTCAATTTTTGGGGTGAAAAAACACCAAAGGGGTTAACCTTACGTTTTTTTCAAAAATCGCCAAAAATTTAAATGGTCTTTTTTTGATCATAACCGACGTGATTTGATGCGTGGAGTTCGAAAAACGCGGTATCGTTTGGGAAAAACGCTCGTAAGAGGTTCAAAATTACGTTCAAAAATTTCCAACTTTAAAGATGCATAAATCCTAAAATATCATACTTACGGCAAATCTGCCTGCGTCAGTCGATTTATCTCTAAAAACTGCATAGGAAAACGATAAAAAATGTTCGCTTTTGAAACTTTCAATTTTTGGGGTGAAAAAACACCAAAGGGGTTAACCTTACGTTTTTTTCAAAAATCGCCAAAAATGTAAATGTTCTTTTTTTGATCATAACCGACGTGATTTGATGCGTGGAGTTCGAAAAACGCGGTATCGTTTGGGGAAAACGGTCGTAAGAGGTTCAAAATTACGTTCAAATATTTCCAACTTTAAAGACGCATAAATCCTAAAATATCATACTTACGGCAAATCTGCCTGCGTCAGTCGATTTATCTCAAAAAACTGCATAGGAAAACGCCAAAAAATGTTTGGATTTGATACTTTCAATTTTTGGGGTGAAAAAACACCAAAGGGGTTAACCTTACGTTTTTTTCAAAAATCGCCAAAAATTTAAATGGTCTTTTTTTGATCATAACCGACGTGATTTGATGCGTGGAGTTCGAAAAACGCGGTATCGTTTGGGGAAAACGGTCGTAAGAGGTTCAAAATTACGTTCAAATATTTCCAACTTTAAAGACGCATAAATCCTAAAATATCATACTTACGGCAAATCTGCCTGCTTCAGTCGATTTATCTCAAAAAACTGCATAGGAAAACGCCAAAAAATGTTTGGATTTGATACTTTCAATTTTTGGGGTGAAAAAACACCAAAGGGGTTAACCTTACGTTTTTTTCAAAAATCGCCAAAAATTTAAATGGTCTTTTTTTGATCATAACCGACGTGATTTGATGCGTGGAGTTCGAAAAACGCGGTATCGTTTGGGAAAAACGCTCGTAAGAGGTTCAAAATTACGTTCAAAAATTTCCAACTTTAAAGATGCATAAATCCTAAAATATCATACTTACGGCAAATCTGCCTGCGTCAGTCGATTTATCTCTAAAAACTGCATAGGAAAACGATAAAAAATGTTCGCTTTTGAAACTTTCAATTTTTGGGGTGAAAAAACCCAAAGGGGTTAACCTTACGTTTTTTTCAAAAATCGCCAAAAATTTAAATGGTCTTTTTTTGATCATAACCGACGTGATTTGATGCGTGGAGTTCGAAAAACGCGGTATCGTTTGGGGAAAACGGTCGTAAGAGGTTCAAAATTACGTTCAAATATTTCCAACTTTAAAGACGCATAAATCCTAAAATATCATACTTACGGCAAATCTGCCTGCGTCAGTCGATTTATCTCAAAAAACTGCATAGGAAAACGGCAAAAAATGTTTGGATTTGATACTTTCAATTTTTGGGGTGAAAAAACACCAAAGGTTAACCTTACGTTTTTTTCAAATTTCGCCAAAAATTTAAATGGTCTTTTTTTGATCATAACCGACGTGATTTGATACGGGGAGTTCGAAAAACGCGGTATCGTTTGAGAAAAACGCTCGTAATAGGTTCAAAATTACGTTCAAAAATTTCCAACTTTAAAGACGCATAAATCTAAAAATATCATACTTACGGCAAATCTGCCTGCGTCAGTCGATTTATCTCAAAAAACTGCATAGGAAAACGCCAAAAAATGTTTGGATTTGATACTTTCAATTTTTGGGGTGAAAAAACACCAAAGGGGTTAACCTTACGTTTTTTTCAAAAATCGCCAAAAATTTAAATGGTCTTTTTTTGATCATAACCGACGTGATTTGATGCGTGGAGTTCGAAAAACGCGGTATCGTTTGGGAAAAACGCTCGTAAGAGGTTCAAAATTACGTTCAAAAATTTCCAACTTTAAAGATGCATAAATCCTAAAATATCATACTTACGGCAAATCTGCCTGCGTCAGTCGATTTATCTCTAAAAACTGCATAGGAAAACGATAAAAAATGTTCGCTTTTGAAACTTTCAATTTTTGGGGTGAAAAAACACCAAAGGGGTTCCCCTTACGTTTTTTTCAAAAATCGCCAAAAATGTAAATGTTCTTTTTTTGATCATAACCGACGTGATTTGATGCGTGGAGTTCGAAAAACGCGGTATCGTTTGGGGAAAACGGTCGTAAGAGGTTCAAAATTACGTTCAAATATTTCCAACTTTAAAGACGCATAAATCCTAAAATATCATACTTACGGCAAATCTGCCTGCGTCAGTCGATTTATCTCAAAAAACTGCATAGGAAAACGGCAAAAAATGTTTGGATTTGATACTTTCAATTTTTGGGGTGAAAAAACACCAAAGGTTAACCTTACGTTTTTTTCAAATTTCGCCAAAAATTTAAATGGTCTTTTTTTGATCATAACCGACGTGATTTGATACGGGGAGTTCGAAAACGGTATCGTTTGAGAAAAACGCTCGTAATAGGTTCAAAATTACGTTCAAAAATTTCCAACTTTAAAGACGCATAAATCTAAAAATATCATACTTACGGCAAATCTGCCTGCGTCAGTCGATTTATCTCAAAAAACTGCATAGGAAAACGCCAAAAAATGTTTGGATTTGATACTTTCAATTTTTGGGGTGAAAAAACCCAAAGGGGTTAACCTTACGTTTTTTTCAAAAATCGCCAAAAATTTAAATGGTCTTTTTTTGATCATAACCGACGTGATTTGATGCGTGGAGTTCGAAAAACGCGGTATCGTTTGGGGAAAACGGTCGTAAGAGGTTCAAAATTACGTTCAAATATTTCCAACTTTAAAGACGCATAAATCCTAAAATATCATACTTACGGCAAATCTGCCTGCGTCAGTCGATTTATCTCTAAAAACTGCATAGGAAAACGATAAAAAATGTTCGCTTTTGATACTTTCAATTTTTGGGGTGAAAAAACACCAAAGGGGTTAACCTTACGTTTTTTTCAAAAATCGCCAAAAATTTAAATGGTCTTTTTTTGATCATAACCGACGTGATTTGATGCGTGGAGTTCGAAAAACGCGGTATCGTTTGGGGAAAACGGTCGTAAGAGGTTCAAAATTACGTTCAAATATTTCCAACTTTAAAGACGCATAAATCCTAAAATATCATACTTACGGCAAATCTGCCTGCGTCAGTCGATTTATTTCAAAAAACTGCATAGGAAAACGCCAAAAAATGTTGGGATTTGATACTTTCAATTTTTGGGGTGAAAAAACACCAAAGGGGTTAACTTTACGTTTTTTTCAAAAATCGCCAAAAATTTAAATGGTCTTTTTTTGATCATAACCGACGAGATTTGATGCGGGGAGTTCGAAAAACGCGGTATCGTTTGGGGAAAACAGTCGTAAGAGGTTCAAAATTACGTTCAAATATATCCAACTTTAAAGACGCATAAATCCTAAAATATCATACTTACTGCAAATCTGCCTGCGACAGTCGATTTATCTCAAAAAACTGCATAGGAAAACCCCAAAAAATGTTCGCATTTAAAACTTTCAATTTTTGGGGTGAAAAAACACCAAAGGGGTTAACCTTACGTTTTTTTCAAAAATCGCCAAAAATTTAAATGGTCTTTTTTTGATCATAACCGACGTGATTTGATGCGTGGAGTTCGAAAAACGCGGTATCGTTTGGGGAAAACGGTCGTAAGAGGTTCAAAATTACGTTCAAATATATTTAACTTTAAAGACGCATAAATCCTAAAATATCATACTTACGGCAAATCTGCCTGCGACAGTCGATTTATCTCAAAAAACTGCATAGGAAAACGCCAAAAAATGTTCGCATTTGAAACTTTCAATTTTTGGGGTGAAAAAACACCAAAGGGGTTAACCTTACGTTTTTTTCAAAAATCGCCAAAAATTTAAATGGTCTTTTTTTGATCATAACCGACGTGATTTGATGCGTGGAGTTCGAAAAACGCGGTATCGTTTGAGGAAAACGGTCGTAATAGGTTCAAAATTACGTTCAAATATTTCCAACTTTAAAGACGCATAAATCCTAAAATATCATACTTACGGCAAATCTGCCTGCGTCAGTCGATTTATCTCAAAAAACTGCATAGGAAAACGCCAAAAAATGTTTGGATTTGATACTTTCAATTTTTGGGGTGAAAAAACACCAAAGGGGTTAACCTTACGTTTTTTTCAAAAATCGCCAAAAATTTAAATGGTCTTTTTTTGATCATAACCGACGTGATTTGATGCGTGGAGTTCGAAAAACGCGGTATCGTTTGGGAAAAACGCTCGTAAGAGGTTCAAAATTACGTTCAAAAATTTCCAACTTTAAAGATGCATAAATCCTAAAATATCATACTTACGGCAAATCTGCCTGCGTCAGTCGATTTATCTCTAAAAACTGCATAGGAAAACGATAAAAAATGTTCGCTTTTGAAACTTTCAATTTTTGGGGTGAAAAAACACCAAAGGGGTTAACCTTACGTTTTTTTCAAAAATCGCCAAAAATGTAAATGTTCTTTTTTTGATCATAACCGACGTGATTTGATGCGTGGAGTTCGAAAAACGCGGTATCGTTTGGGGAAAACGGTCGTAAGAGGTTCAAAATTACGTTCAAATATTTCCAACTTTAAAGACGCATAAATCCTAAAATATCATACTTACGGCAAATCTGCCTGCGTCAGTCGATTTATCTCAAAAAACTGCATAGGAAAACGGCAAAAAATGTTTGGATTTGATACTTTCAATTTTTGGGGTGAAAAAACACCAAAGGGGTTAACCTTACGTTTTTTTCAAATTTCGCCAAAAATTTAAATGGTCTTTTTTTGATCATAACCGACGTGATTTGATACGGGGAGTTCGAAAAACGCGGTATCGTTTGAGAAAAACGCTCGTAATAGGTTCAAAATTACGTTCAAAAATTTCCAACTTTAAAGACGCATAAATCTAAAAATATCATACTTACGGCAAATCTGCCTGCGTCAGTCGATTTATCTCAAAAAACTGCATAGGAAAACGCCAAAAAATGTTTGGATTTGATACTTTCAATTTTTGGGGTGAAAAAACACCAAAGGGGTTAACCTTACGTTTTTTTCAAAAATCGCCAAAAATTTAAATTGTCTTTTTTTGATCATAACCGACGAGATTTGATGCGGGGAGTTCGAAAAACGCGGTATCGTTTGGGGAAAACGGTCGTAAGAGGATCAAAATTACGTTCAAATATTTCCAACTTTAAAGACGCATAAATCCTAAAATATCATACTTACGGCAAATCTGCCTGCGTCAGTCGATTTATCTCATAAAACTGCAGAAGAAAACGCCAAAAAATGTTGGCATTTAAAACTTTCAATTTTTGGGGTGAAAAAACACCAAAGGGGTTAACCTTACGTTTTTTTCAAAAATCGCCAAAAATTTAAATGGTCTTTTTTTGATCATAACCGACGTGATTTTATGCGTGGAGTTCGAAAAACGCGGTATCGTTTGGGAAAAACGCTCGTAAGAGGTTCAAAATTACGTTCAAAAATTTCCAACTTTAAAGATGCATAAATCCTAAAATATCATACTTACGGCAAATCTGCCTGCGTCAGTCGATTTATCTCTAAAAAGTGCATAGAAAAACGATAAAAAATGTTCGCTTTTGAAACTTTCAATTTTTGGGGTGAAAAAACACCAAAGGGGTTAACTTTACGTTTTTTTCAAAAATCGCCAAAAATTTAAATGGTCTTTTTTTGATCATAACCGACGAGATTTGATGCGGGGAGTTCGAAAAACGCGGTATCGTTTGGGGAAAACGGTCGTAAGAGGTTCAAAATTACGTTCAAATATTTCCAACTTTAAAAACGCATAAATCCTAAAATATCATACTTACGGCAAATCTGCCTGCGTCAGTCGATTTATCTCAAAAAACTGCATAGGAAAACGCCAAAAAATGTTTGGATTTGATACTTTCAATTTTTGGGGTGAAAAAACACCAAAGGGGTTAACTTTACGTTTTTTTCAAAAATCGCCAAAAATTTAAATGGTCTTTTTTTGATCATAACCGACGTGATTTGATGCGTAGAGTTCGAAAAACGCGGTATCGTTTGGGGAAAACGGTCGTAAGAGGTTCAAAATTACGTTCAAATATTTCCAACTTTAAAGACGCATAAGTCCTAAAATATCATACTTACGGCAAATCTGCCTGCGTCAGTCGATTTATGTCAAAAAACTGCATAGGAAAACGCCAAAAAATGTTTGGATTTGATACTTTCAGTTTATGGGGTGAAAAAACACCAAAGGGGTTAACCTTACGTTTTTTTCAAAAATTGCCAAAAATTTAAATGGCCTTTTTTTGATCATAACCGACGTGATTTGATGCGTGGAGTTCGAAAAACGCGGTGTAGTTTGGGGAAAACGCTCGTAAGAGGTTCAAAATTACGTTCAAATATTTCCAACTTTAAAGACGCATAAATCCTAAAATATCATACTTACGGCAAATCTGCTTGCGTCAGTCGATTTATCTCAAAAAACTGCATAGGAAAACGCCAAAAAATGTTTGGATTTGAAACTTTCAATTTTTGGGGTGGAAAAACACCGAAGGGTTTACGTAAGGGCAAAACCTTACGTTTTTTTCAAAAATCGCCAAAAATTTAAATGGTCTTTTTTTGATCATAACTGACATGATTTGATGCAGGGAGTTCGAAAAACGCGGCAACAAGAAAGAAGCAATAACATGATTTTTGGAAAAAAAAAGTCATCAGAACCCTAATGGCCCCAAATCAACGAAAGTGAGTATAGATGATATAGCAAAACTTATAAAAACTTAAATGAAGCTTATCAGAAAACGGAGCAAAAGAAAGACTGAAATTGATTGAGACACGACGGAGAATTTGAACAAAACAGAGGTCAAGAATTGAATTGAAAAAAAACTTCCTAAATTAGGCGCCGTCGAATTGCATTACATACATAATATCTTTCATCCTATCCTTTCCTCTGCAATCCGAACATTTTTCTATAGTCCGAAATTTCAATACTTGTGTTCGGATTATTATTTGGGCGGACTACTGAGTTTTTCTTCTTTTTTTCTTGTCTTGGATTACCGAGACTGTACTGTATCTAATTTACAAGGATAAAGAAGAAAAATTAATTAGATTTATTGGTGTAGGCTGCAGTATTGAAAATCAAATTTTTCCCATTTTTCTATTTAACTACACCAGAATTTAACCCAAACTTCCGTAGTGTAAAATATGATGACCATAAAACAGAATATGTTTAATCGTCTAGTTCCCTGCCCTGACAATCTCAAGTCATAGTGATCTTCATACAGAACTGGAAACCTGTACGCAGCAGATAAATTCAAAAAGAACTAAAAACACGTTTTTTAATTTACCTGTTCCAACATACAATATACGAGGGTAGTTTTTTGTGTTATCAAATGAAAACAATATGGTATCGCGACAATTCTTTTACGTCAAGTTTCTGTAACATTTTCTAGAGTTAGCTCCAAGTTTGGTTCTATTCGTTTACATTTTGTCATTTTTATATCAGCTTAGAAAAGCAAAACTGAGTGATATAAAACTTGAACACACAAGCGTCATAAAATTTCATTTTATGACAGAATCATGATAGAATGATGACAGTGTATTGAGAAAATATTCCATCAGATTTTCAAGTCAAATATTGTTGCAAACCGTTTAAATGAGGCAAGGAATTCATTCGTGAGGACCCAAAATGTGGAAGATCAATGGAAGCACAAATTGACGAAATCACTAAGAAAGTTGAAGATTTTGTGTTGATCGACCACCGAGCAACAGTTTTAGTTATTATTGGAAAAATATGAATATCAGAAACAAGTGTCTTTAAAATTCTACATGAAGATTTAGGAATGAGCAAAGTGTGTTCTGTCCCCAACAGAAACTGTATAGACAACAAATTTGCAAGAAGAATTTGGCTGCTTTATCCCATGATAAAGGTTTCTTCAATAAAATTGTACCTGGGGATGAAAACCTGGGTACACAACTCGGATCTTCCTACGGAGTAAGAGTTAATGCAATGGGTTCGTAAGGGCTTTCCACTACCCAAAAATCCGAAAGACCCCACAATTATGCATAGAGTACGTGCGAATTGTTGAAGCAGTAATCAATGAATCCGGCTTTAAGGAATTACAACATCCACCTTATGGTCCCGACCTCACTACTTGTGACGATTATCTCTTTTCAAAACAAAAAATACTTAAAATAGCGTTGCTTTTTATAGAATTTCGACTTGGAAAATGCTGTGGAGTCGTATTTTGCAGACTTACCAAAATAATTTTGGTTGCAAAAAAAACCAGAACAAAAAAGCACCATTTATCTATTAAGCTTAAAAAATATATAGATTGAAGAAATCATTTTGAGTCACAAGTTTTTATTATCGAATGCTGTAAGAATTTGTAAACAATAGTTAAAATAACACACAAACTGAGTTTAATAAAATTACTAAGTAAAAAAAATAAATAAAATCTGCCGCAATACCTCCAATCACCAGCACACCAAATTTTGTCCAGAGATACGATGACATAATATTCATTTTTGTTTTCTATTGTAGTAGCCTTAACAAAGATATCGGTAGCCCTGGCAAAGATATCTATATGTATCACCCCTACCCTAAATCTATCTATAAAAGATTTTTAACAAAATCCAAAATGAAAAAAATTTTTTATTTTTGTACGCCACTGAATTTTTTTCAAAATTTTTATATACGTCACATAATACCGTAAGAAGTCACAAATAAAATTTCTCCAAGATTGGTACAACAAATTTTTTCGGTCATCTAGCGGATTTTTCGAAAATAAATTTTTGTAAATTACTGTCGATTTACTGATTCTGAAAATATTTTCGAAAAAATTTAACAAACAGCCTAAACTTGGTCGCTACCTAGTGGCAGAACCTTTTACTTATAAAGTAACGTTCCGTCAGTCCGTACGACGATATTATAGAATATTACCCGCCGAACCACCTATTTTTGTATTCTAAAATAAATTGTTACAAGCCCTAAACTTAATTCCTATGCTGCACTCGGTATACAAATCAACATTAACCTAATTTTGACACATATGTCACAAAATTATGACGTTTATTAAAATTTTGAATATATTGTTTTATTTTTGCAAGCCATCTGACAAATTCTCACAAAAAATATATAAATTAAGATTTCAGTTAATATTTTCTGTAATTTTTCTGACCTGGCCGCCCTGTTACAATTGGCTCGGTTTGTTTTCTCACCAATACTCATACTTTCAAAGCTCCATCGACACACCAAATTTTAACTGAATCGGTTAAACATTTCCGGAGATACGACGACATTTTCATTTTTTTAAATTTATTTTATTGTGGTGGTCCTGGTGAAGATTTCTCTGGCAAAACCTTATTTTCACCATTCCAGCCCACGAGGCATACGTCCAATAAGTTTGATTGCAATCGACGCAGAAATGCCGAAGAAAATCGATCGACAAAAACTTTTTTCATGTTTTTGACAAAAAAGTTAATTTTATTTTTTTCATGTTGCATTACTGATTTCTATCGAAGGATTACATATGCTCTCATATCCATTAGGATCAATGTACCTACGTACCAAATTTGGGTAAGATCCCTTCAGCACTTCTTGAGTTATTCACTCTTAAAGTTTCAACTTTGACAACTTGTGATTTTTGACAGACGACAGATAGAAGATTAATTTTACCTATTCTGGATAAAGCCTTTTAAGGCCTTTAAAATAACATATCGCAAGACAAAATATTTTTTTTAAATCCCGTATTATTTTCTTGTGGTGGCACTCCTGATTGATAGATCGCAACGAAAACCTTATTTTCACCTTTCCACCGTGAACCCTACCACCATACCAAATTTGGTCGTAATTGGTTGGATGGTTCGGAAGCAAATCGATCGACAAAATCCAACGACAGACTGACAGACCGACCGACAGACAGACCGACACAGAAATTTTTATTTTACTTTTTGGAGATCTTTACGTTTCTGAACACGGTGATCTCGAAAATGCAAAAAAAAAAGTTGAAATTTTTTTTCGATTACCATACCTCCAATTTTTTTTTTAAATTGATTGGAAGTAAAATGTATGTTATGAAGTTATATTATGGTTTTTATCCAATAAATATATAATCGATAAAACATCAATAAATTTTTTAGTATGATTTATTAAACTGGTATTTTCAGTAGGATATTAGATTGTTTTTATATGAATAATCAGTGAACTAAATATGTGAAAGGAATGACTTTTTAGAGCTAACTTTTTCTTCTATGTACTTCAATAATAGATTGTCAAAATCTTCTCAAAATTTTCCAAAAAATCAAAAATTGTCAAGTTATTAATTAGTTGAAGATTTGAAACATAATTTAGATTTGTTTCACGCACGAAAGATTTTTCCACTTTTACACCTGTTTTCCTTAGCGTACCACTATCACGAACAGGTTTTCGACTAATTTTCGAACTATTATTTGGAACAACTAAATTTAAAAATTTAGCATTTTTATGATTATAATATTTTTATAAATTAGGAATTGAGAGAAAACACTGTGTCCTACGATGACTGTTTGTAGTCGACACGCATCACAATTATAATAAATATTTATTTTTATAATTTTTCAAAATTTCAAAAGATTTTTCTGATTCTGTCTCAAACGGTTTCTATTTAGAATACCCACAATATTTACCAGAACAAAGTGGATTTTTGAAAACGAGACTTAATAAATACCGGTAATTACAATTTAGTGGTCATGGATGGTTTGGTTGGTCAACTGTGAAGCGATAATCTGAACTTTGATTTACTTAATCACTTGTAACCATGTTCCTGAAGACATTCATTGACGTGGGTAGTGTTTAATTTCTACATTCAATATTTTGTTATCTTATTTTTTTTATTATCTATAATATATTATTGTTTATGTATTATGTTTTATTGTACGAAAAGGTTTAAGCGTCAATTCAATAAATATAAATATAATCACCATTTAATTGCTTCAATTAAAATGCAACTTGAAAATTATTATTAAAAATAATATTCAACTACATTTTTAATACATGCATGCACACACAAAATAAAATAACATTAAATTAACAAAAATTAATATATTTTATTTAATTTCCATTTTGCCTCTCCTAATAATTAATATCTGAGTAACTGAACTGAAGATCAGATAACCAATCTTGAATTATTAAATGCGGATTATGTTCAAAATTTGTGGAGATGTTCTCTATAATAAAAAAAAATTCTCTGAAAGTTTTAGCCCTTAATATGCAGAGGTTTTGGAGTTACGATTTTTTTAAATTTTAGAAAAAAATTTTTTTCAACTTTTTCATCAATTTTTTTTGGCGAGGAAAACTTTTCTATTTAAATTAATGTAAAACCGTATCTTATGGGAAAAATTCTCAGCTTTGGAATAAAAATGTCTATTTTATACTAAACTCATCAATAGACCCTTAAATATCATATTAAAGTGGAAAAATCGATTTTTTTCGGTGTGCGGCGCAAGATACTTCAAATTTGACTTTTTTTTCTTAAAGCTGAGAGTTTTTTCTACAAAATATATTGTTTTTGCGATGTGCATATTTTTTGTTTTATTACAATTAAATTAAACATCATATCCGGTAAGTGTTATACGATTATTATTCGGAATAGTAAAATAATTTTTTGTTAAATATTTAAATTAAAATGTTTAAAAATTTTAAACTGTTAGATAAAAGGGGGGGGGTATTTTAATTTTTAAATGTTTAATAGAGGCGAGTTGTTTAAATCTGATTGACTATTTAATAATAATGAAGAATATTTTAATTTATTAATTTCCATAGCTTCCAAAAATTCTAGTTTTTTACTTTTAGACTCTACATGCAAAATTTCGTACCCCCCTCCTGTTTGTGATTAGTGTCAAATAGGTGTTTCGCGAAAGTAGATTTTCCGTCTGCAAGTTTGTGAGATCGCGTGTGTTGGTTGAATCGTGTTTGGAAAGATCTATATCTGTATGTCAGATGTATTTTTCCTTTTTAAAAAAAACCCTCCCCTTTTCAAAATTTACCCACTCCAAATTGCAAATTTCCTGAAACACCGTAGCCATTTTGCAGATTGCCTGAAGTACTAGTGAATTTGCATAGGAGCTTACGACTCAGTCGGTTTGTAAATTACCTAGAAATTCTGCAAATTGCCGGATTTTGTGCATTGCCGGTAACATATATATTTCCATATAAGGCGATACCAATTAACTATTGGAGAGCTTTGCTTGATTATTTTATAATAGGAAGCCAGTAAGATTTACTAGATCCAAGCAAACCTTTGAATTGAAATATTATTTTATCAACCAATAACCAAGTTAAAAATATACTGCCTCACATGGATATTACGTCAACGGATGTCTATGCACTTTAATATTGATACGCTATGTGCATGATATTTTTTAATTGTGCAGAAAAAGTACGCAATTGTGTAATTTTTCCGCATGGAGTACGGAGTAGTAATAATATTTTGTAGTAAAAAGATTTCATCCCTGAATAAATATATTATCATAGATTCCGCAGGTGCATATACCGTTTGAATCTAGGTGAAGGAATATTTTTGCAGTATGTCATCAATTTATCACATCTAATATTATGTAATATTTTGTGTAAAAAAATAATACATTTTTAATTACATTAATTTCATTACATTAAATTGTTTTTGTGAATAATAAAATAGTTCTGCACTTTTATAATTTTTTTTTAATTTAGTGAATGTCTTATCTTAAAATACAGGAAATTACCCCGATAACTAAAAAAGTTTTTATACAAAATGTGGAAATTCTTTTGCAAACTTGATAAAAATGTTAAAATTACAATGGTATAATTTAATTAATTTTAACACTGTCTGTTATCCGTGAGATACAGTATCTCTTGTGGTTTCCTTCACAAAAATACCGGAATTTTCAACTTGGTATCTAACAGTTACGACATGGATTAACATGTTTCAAAAGTTAGTTACGGTGCAAAAATATTAAAAATGAATTATATCATCTTTTTGTCAATTATTTCTTATGCATGTGGTCAAGAAACTGGTGGTGCACCAGTAGTTACTAATGCTACAACAGAGCTTAGGCCAAAAAGAAATAAGAGTAAGTAGGTATTCTAAAAAAGAGAATTTTTATTAAAACTGGTATTTTGATAGATGAAGTTAAACCTGAATCTCCCGATTGGCCGGCAAATTACTTAAAACAAGATAGAAGTGTTTTGGGGGATTGGTTATTAACTGGATGTTGGAACTTTAATAGCAAAGAAAGAGAAAAATGTAAAAAAGTTCTCTCAACGGAAGCCGAATTTCCTGGTTTTGACGGTTGGTACAACAATTTAGCTAGACCAGACTCAGGAGCAATTGGTAAATTTTTGTTTATGTTTTATACTACTGTGTACATAAAGTGTTTTTCTTAGATGGACCTTTGTTAAGGCGCTCGCCTGCCGCTTACGAAGATGGTACTTATTTACCATCAGGTTCCACAAGACCTAATCCATTAACTCTAAGTGAAAAATTATTAAATGGGACCACTGGTACGCAATCAAGAACTGGAAAAAATGCACTTCTTGTGTTTTTTGGACAACAAGTAGTTGAAGAAATTTTAGATGCCCAAAGACCTGCATGTCCTCCTGAATATTTCAATATTCCAATACCAATAAATCATACCTTTCTTGAACAGCCCCGTCATACTCATTTACCTCTATTAAGAACTAGATATGATCAAAAAACTGGTTACAGTCCAAATAATCCTAGACAACAAGTAAAAACAATTTTTAGGATATTTATAACAAATCATTAACGTGATACTTTTTAGATTAATGAAATTACTCCTTATATTGATGGTGGATTAATGTATGGAATTACCAAACAGTGGTCTGATCAATTACGTACATATAGTAATGGAACCATAGATCCAAATGGCCTTTTAGCATTTTCTCATGATGGATTGTTTCCTGAATATAACACACAAAGACTTCCTATGGCTAATCCTCCTCCACCATTTCATCATTCCACGTTTATTAAAATTCACGAAATACATAATGTTTCACGGTTTTTCAGTAAGTATCTAAATTTTTTAAATATTTTAAATAAAATATTTGATTATAGAACTAGGAAATCCTAGAGGTAACGAAAATACATTTCTTCTTTCGTTTGGAGTATTATGGTTTCGTTGGCATAACTATTTAGCCAGACGAATTCGTGTTCAACATGCGGACTGGTCGTCTGATAAAGTATTTAATGAAGCTAGAAAATGGGTTATTGGTACTTACCAGCATATTGTTCTGGATGAGTGGTTACCGGCATGGGTTAATGTGACCACCTTACCTCCTTATCGAGGTTATGATCCCAGTATAAATCCACAAATAGATCAATTTTTTCAAGCAGCTGCGTTTCGGTTTGGGCACACGTTGGTACCACCTGGTGTATATTTGCGAGATTATGGTAGAAATGGATGTAATCATACTTTTCCACGATGGGGTCTTAACGCTATAAGAACATGTAACTCTTTTTGGAGACCTCAAGATGCGTTAAAAACAACTTACGCAAAAGACGAATTTATGGATATTGATAGAGTGTTAATGGGTATGTCTGTACAATTATGTGAAGAAGAAGATCACAAGATAGTTGAAGACTTACGAGAAAATGTTTTTGGGCCATTAGAATTTCCTAGAAGAGACTTAATGGCTATTAATATTCAACGTGCTCGAGATCACGGTTTGCCCGACTTTAATTCGGCTAGAAAAGCTTTTGGTCTTCTTCCTATAAATACCATAGCAGAATTTAAACAACATTACAAAGATATCGTCAGTTCTGAGGTAAAATTCAAAAAATTATTACGACCTAAGTTATTGTATAATTGGTTTTAGATTCTAGAAACCCTTTTGGAATTATACAAAAATGATATTAATAATATAGATCCATGGGTTGGAGGTATTTTAGAAACTGGAGATGGACCTGGTGAACTATTTCGAACTGTAATAATTGATCAGTTTAGACGTATAAGAGATGGAGATCGATTTTGGTTTAATAACACTGAAAATGGGTAAGATTTAAATAAAATTGTAAATCGCTTAACAAAAATATTAATTTTTAGTCTTTTTACTATTGCCGAAATAGACAGGATAAAAGAACTGAAATTCTATGACGTAATAATGGCAGTTACCAAAATGGACTTTAATGATATTCCAACCAATCCATTCAATGTTCCGAATACAACCGGTAAGTTGATATTAAAACCTTAAAACCGAAAATATCAAGACAAAAACACATTTTTTTCTTACTGTTTTTCTTGGTTTTTTACTTCAAAAATATTCTTATTTATTAATTTATTTAAAAGAACTTTATTAAAATTTTTTTATGGATAAAGCAGGTACACGGTAATTCGGTCTTTGGCCTTACAGAGTAGAAATCATTACTAAATAAAAACCATAGTTTTTTGAAGTGCGTGAAGTTAGTCCCCCCTTTTTTCGAAAACTAGAAATTGTTTTATTGTATTGTGTTGTATTCACTTGATTACTTTTTTCATTTCGCGAAGCATAAAGTTGAAAATCGCGAAAAATGATTTTTTGCGCTGATTTTCAGTATTATAAAGGTACCTAATTTGCAACAATTTTCAAGTTTAGTTTTAAAAGTTAAACAAACTTGCTCTGTAGGTATGTATATAACTTAATTTGTTTGTTGTAGTATTTTGTTGTAGTTTCTTCAACCATTGTCAGTTTAAAAAATTGTAAAATATTTTCGTGTTCCGTTCACTTAATAATTTAATTTTTTACAAGATTTTCTTACAGTTTTGTAGTGTTTCTAACGAAAAGTCACGGCTTATCTGTTTTTGAATCACAAAAGTTTTGATTCTTTTAGATTTAGAATAAATTAATTATTAAATTAACTTATTATAAAAACTGTAACTGCAAAACTGTATGAAAAATGATATAAATTGATATAAATAATAAAAATTTAAAAAGGCGCATTAATCTTTATTTATATAATTTATAATACAATAAAAAAATTATATTATTCAGAAATCAAATGCTAAATCTAAAACCCAATTATAAGTGACACCTACAGGGTGTCCCGTGACCGTGGAGAACCTTTTAGGTGGTGATAGAGGACACTTTTCTAAGACATATTTTTAAACAAAATTTTTGTCTAAGTTCAAACCCTTGGGGGGTACCTCACTTTAAAGCAATTTTTTCAATTAATGATTTCAAGCGGCCATTGCACCGATATTTTTGATTTTTTGGGTTTAATGGATTAGAGCTTTTCTATAGAGCATTTCAATATCTACAAATTATGTTATAACCCCTTATAGCCTAGAATCAACAGATTTCGAGTTATGAATTAAATTAAGGGAAAAAATGTCAAAAAATTCCGAGTTTTATTTTTTTTACTTTTCTTGCCAACCCCGTATCTTTTAAACGAAACGTCTTAGAAAAAAACTAACGGCCCAAACCGGATAGGGAATTTAACGGGCTACAACTTTAGCTTAATAATTTTTTTCGGGAAACCAACCGTTTTCACAGAAATTACGAATAATGAACAAGGTGTAGGTTAAAAAAACTAAATAAATTCACAAAATTTATTTTAATACGTTTTCAAAATGGCCTCCCTCGTTTTCAGCACACAGGCATGTTCTTTTCAAAAGATGTTGCACTGTATTATTTGTAATGGTGCTTTTTTCGGTAAGTTCTGTTACACCTATCAGTATTCTTTCCATTAATTTATGTTTTTTTAACCTACACCTTGTTCATTATTTTCGTAATTTCTGTGAAAACGGTTGGTTTCCCAAAAAAAATTATTAAGCTAAAGTTGTAGCCCGTTAAATTCCCTATCCGGTTTAGGCCGTTAGTTTTTTCCTAAGACGTTTCGTTTAAAAGATACGGGGTTGGCAAGAAAAGTAAAAAAAATAAAACTCGGAATTTTTTGACATTTTTTCCCTTAATTTAATTCATAACTCGAAATCTGTTGATTCCAGGTGATAAGGGGTTTATAATATAATTTGTAGATATTCAAATGCTCTATAGAAAAGCTCTAATCCATTAAACCCAAAAATTCAAAAATATCGGTGCAATGGCCGCTTGAAATCATAAGTTGAAAAAATTGCTTTAAAGTGAGGTACCCCCCAAGGGTTTGGACTTAGATAAAAATTTTATTTAAAAAAAGAGGTTCTCTACGGTCACGGGGACACCCTGTATATATAAACCCGTTTTAATCTATAAATCCAATTCTGATGGTTTTTCCTTTATTTCTGGAATGGAATCGGATAAAATTTTGGTTGTCGCTGCAGTTATGCTAACCAAGTTTAGTGTTCGAAATGGATGATATTTAAAAGCTGGAGTCACAGAATGCTTGTAAACTATGTAATCCACATCCTGATAGTTTTCAATACGCATTTCTTCCTAAATGTGGAAAGACACAATAATTTCATGTAAATTTAGTTTGAGAAAATTTTTTTTTAGAAATTACCTTTTTCCATGCAGTATCTTGATATCGAAATATATCATGTTGATGCTGATGCTTTTCACTGATAACTTTACCTTTTTTGTAAAGATAAACTTCGAGAGTATATGTAGTGGAAGACAGCGGAAAAGTACTAGAACGCCATTCTGAGACATAAATTGTTGGTTTATAAGCATTTATGATAGCATGAAAGAGAGTATTTTTGGTGAAATCGATGAACTGATATTTTGAACAGGGCACCTTAACCGCTTGGAAGCAGCTTTGCGTTTTTATCAATTCGTGATGGTCCTCAATGCCACTGGCAGTATTGAGACTACCTAAAGTCAAAAATCCGGAGCTTCCTAAGCATGCACGATAGTCGTTTCCACAGTAGTAAGAGTTTGTCCAATGACGTACACCATCTTCTCCGGATCCATTAAGTAACAAATTTTGGTCGAAGTATTCTGTCGTTATCATTAAATAAAGAACAAACCAGGGCCAATTTTTTGGGGTCTTGTCGAATTTTTCGGTATATTTCATTTTCCAAACAACGGACGTTTTGATAATTTTATTCCAATTATCGCACACTTCACTGCACTTAAGTAATTCTTTTGGTTTAAAATATATGAAAATACTCAACAGCAATTCTTTGGAAACACAGTACCCGCTAATTAAAAATCCATTAAGAGGATCTTCTCTTCTTTCGAAATTCTGGCTCTCATAAAATTTTTTTATGTACTTTTCATTTACTTCGGAACTCATGTTGTCTTCACACCGTAATTTTTCCAAAGACTGATAAGTATGATTGTAATATAATTAAAAGGTGAGTAAAATTTATTACCTCCACTTTTGTTCCGTCTTATATCATCGATTATCGGAACAGTAGTATTGTTTATTAGTAATCTGAGCATATTGATATTGTTCTTGCAACTTACTGATAGGCTGAAGAATGTATAATTAAAGTATAACGCTTATTACTTATAACAAAAATATTCATTATTAACATAAATATTTATTTTTTAATTTTTTAATTTCAACAAACTTATTTGGTTAAATTATTTTTTCCTGAAAATGATTCAAGGTTTTTTGCCCTTTTGGTTTTGAGAATATTCCAAAACACAAATCTGTTGCATACATACATATAACCAATTCCCAATTTTTCAACCAAGAAAATATCAATTGCCAAAAAATTGTTTATTTGTATTTTGACTATTACGCCCATTCTATTCTATTTCTGCCCATGCCCATGCAGAATAACCATCTAAGTTATAAACTACATATATGAAGACTCTTGATTTGAACTCTCTTGGTATACCATTCTTCGCTCATCAAATATCTATCTGTTAACCACTGATAAATCAGCCGAAATACTTTTCTTTAGTGATGAAAACTGCCTTAGGGTCAGTCATGTAGCAGAAGGTCAACCTCGAGTCAGAGTTAAGCCAGGGTTAACTGATTGGATCAACAATGAGTTAATCTTTGGTTAACTCTTACGTGAGATTTATGCAACTGGCCTTTACAGGTACTTAAGGAAAGATTAATCGTCTTTATTGAGATTTTAATCAAAAGTACAATCTTTAGGATGTAAGATACAAATGACATTTAAACCTCCGTTAAGCTTACCTTTACGTAAATATATTTATCATAATCCTACCGTATGTTTATAATTAAAACTTATATTTTCCAACAGATGGATGGAACTCTTCATGTACATCTTTTTTCAAATCTTCTAATTGTTCGGTTCGAAATTCAGAAAATGTACCACAAATATTTACCTGTTGGCATCTTCCTCAATTAAATAACATAACTTTAAACGAATCTTGTGTAAAAGGAGATTCTTATGATTATTTTAGTGGCAGCGAACTTTCATACATCCTGACTCACGTATTTTTGGGAACTTTTCTTTTAGGTGCGTTTTTGGAATTTTATAGAATAAGATTTAATTCTCAAGTTATATATTTACAGGTTGTATAGGAATGATATTTTTGTTATTAAAACTAAAGGACAGAGAAAGGGAACGAACCCAAATGAAGATATCTCAACAAGTACGAAAATCGTTCCGGCATGATAAGCGGATTGATGATCCGGTGTTCACTTGTAAGTTTTGCCAGCAAGATTTTAACAATAATTATAATTTAATTCTATTTTAGTAATGGAATGGTGTGGAGAAAAGCTTCCATTAAGATCTGTTGCTGTTGTATTAAACTCAACTTTAAAGCAAATTCGGATTATGACTCACAAAGGAGTTGTTTTAAGAGTTATTGATTTATCCACCGAAAGTTGCAAATTAACTGTTTATATAATTAGTGATGAACCCTATATGTTAATTAAAGCATTACAGGATTACGATTTGGTAATACGTTTATCAAATTTTGGAAATTTTGCTCAAAAGCATTTGTTCGACTAACAGTTATTCGACTGCATTTGTTCAACGGTGTTTCAAATCATAATGCCATATCCAAATCTTCACAGTACACATATATGGTTGTATTAATGTTAAGTCGAATAACTGTTAATCGAACAAATATTGTCGATTTAGTAATATAATTATTTTCTCTGATTTTGTAATTTTTTTATTGCAGATGTTGAAATTTGATTCCCACTATTTACGGGAAAATTTTCATACATCACTGGAGCGATTTATCGAAAATGTGAATGTAGAACGACAAGTGATTAATAATTTTACATTAAAAGCCGTAACGAAAATTTGCATTACAAAGCAAGATAGGCAGAAACAATTGGAAATGTTTTTCCGAGTTGTTTTTGCTCAGGTAAAATTCAAATTTTTTATTTCGTATTTATTTTATTTTGTAATATATCTACTATATATATTATTAACATAGTTGAAATAACCACAGCAGTGGATTGGTGTCATCGCTGGTTGAGTTACAGAGCGGAAATTCTGGGTTCGATTCTCGGACTTGACAGAATTTCTGAGCTCGGCCTTCCGGTGTGCATCAGCACGTTCTGGATTTAAGAATTGGTTCTAAATTTACTTAAGTCTGGCCAATTGACAGAACGTCAAGGTCAAAAATTAAAAAAAATGAAAACATAGTTGAAATCATGATATACATAATTTTAGCTTTTTTTTCCCCTTAATAATTGTAATCTAAAACTATCTACTGGAAGTAATTAATAATCATGGATTGCAAGCACAAACCCGCACTCACATACATATGTATCTTATCTATACATAATCATATTTATGTACCTAGGCAATATACCGGCACATACACTCATATCTGCATATTGATATATCGATATCGATATATAAACTTTTGATTTCCTATCTTAAAACATTAATCGCATTAATTGATTTAACCACACGTTGACAGATATCAGCTGGGGGCATCGAGCGTTACAAGCCCAAAAAGGGTTAAAAAATGATAAAATTACACGACAACCTCAATTTTGTCATTACTATTTATTAAAGTATTAGTTTTTCATGTCTGTTTTAGGAAATTTTAATGCCAGACCGATCAGCATAATAATTTTCAAATTTCAAAGAACAGTAGCAAAGCCGAAAATTCTGAGATCAAAATGTTATACCTACATGAAATGACTTGAAAATCAAAATTATTTAAGTATATTAGATCTGGCATTATGTTATAACCACCTGATCGGTCTGTCATTAACATTTCCTAACATGAAAAACTATTACCTAAATATTGATGAAAAAAATTGTGTGAATATAGTTGACCTTCCATATTAAGTTAGTGATTATTGTTGAGGAAGCGGTCATAAAAACAAATAAATTTTCCGACGTTTCGGGTTCTTTATTGACCCATTTTCAAGGCTAAAAATATAATAAATGTAAAAACAAAATTTGAAAAAACAATGATAACAGAAAATGAAAACTTGAAAATGGGTCAATAAAGAACCCGAAACGTCGGCAAATTTATTTGTTTTTATGACCGCTTCCTCAACAATAATCACTAACTTATTGATGAAAAAACTGAAGTTTATACTGTCGCATCATTTTTATCATTTTTTTAACGCTCGATCCCCCGATTTGATTACAACCAAGTAATACCTATATATCCCTTGTACTATACTACATATATTTATTTTTATTTAGGCATTTAAAATCCAACATTCAAGAGATGAAATCTTAAAAGTTGATGCAAACATGGCGAAAACTGTAATCGACACCGAATTGACGTTATACGAATTTGCCGATGCTTTAAGTATGCGTCCTGAAGCCGAATTTGTGTTAAGGATGTTCCAATTAATAGACAAAGACAAAAATGGGTTTGTATCGTTTAGAGAGTTTGTGGATTTGCTCATTATTTTTGCTGAAGGAGATGAAACCCAAAAGGCTAAATTACTATTTGATATGTACGACATCAACGGCGTTCAAAGCTTAACTTTACAGGAATTTATGGACATGATTAAGTAAATTATTTTTTATGTCCTTTTCAAATGATTATTTATCAAAAATTTTAGGTCATTTTTGGAAACCGTAGAAGGAAAAATTGAACCTGATGAATTACAGAAAACGGTGCAAAATATGCTAGAATCAGCTGGATTGAGATACAAAGTAAAACAGAGTTTTTTAAATACTAACTCAAATTGAGCATATTTTTATTTTAGACCAATCTGACATTTGACGACTTCAAGCGAATTATTGGTGATAATATTGTGAAGCTTAATCATGCAAACCTTGGCTTCAAAGGTATCGAAGGTCAGCAAAATTTGTTTTTGGATAACGCACGTGATACAATCGAAAGCATTTATGAGTATTTAATCACCAACTAAAAAACAACTTTTTTTAACAGAAAATTTTTAGTAATCCTGTTGACATTAAAGCGAGACTGCAAGGAACTGCCGCAGAAAAATCTTATACGGCACCTGTTAACAAAAAAACTGCTGAAGATAGCATAACACTTAACACAATTCACATTAAACCAAATATTTACGTGAAAATTTTGAAATATTGCGAACAAAATTCTAAAGAATTGTTTTGGTTAAGTTTGTACACCTTGGTACTTTGGGCAGTTTTTGCCGAAAGAGCTTACTGTAAGTAAAATAATTTTATTTTGTGTTGTTTGGTATATCGTGAATTTTAGACTATAGCGTGGAACGAGAACATTCGGGATTAAGAAGAATTGCTGGATACGGTGTAACGGTTACCAGGGGTGCTGCTTCGGCTATGATGTTTACGTACTCCTCTCTTTTGGTTACAATGTGCAGAAACACAATCACATTTTTGCGCGATACTACAATTGGACCATATTTTCCATTTGATTCTTTTGTCGAAATCCATAAATATATTGCATATTGGGCATTGCTTTTTACAGGTAAGATGAAAAAATAGGTAAAAAGTAAATAAATTGTTTTATTGTTTATATTTTTAGTAATGCACATTATTGGGCACAGTTTTAATTTTTACCATATTTCAACCCAAACTGCTGACGACCTAACGTGTTTATTTAGAAACTATTTTCATGCGTAAGTGATGTAATTTTTGCAATTCAATATGTTAGCATACGAATATTTTAGTACCCATGTGTTGCCTAAATTTCACTATTGGAGTTGGCAAACTATGACTGGTATAACTGGAATAATACTAACACTTCTCTTAATTCTTATTTATCTTTTTGCCCAAACATTTGTAAGAAAACGTTTGTATAATTGGTTTTGGTATACTCATAACCTCTACCCAATTTTTTTTATTTTCATGATTTTACATGGGTCTGGAAGACTTATTCAGGTGAAATTTACCTACCAAAAATTTTTAATCGCTAAACTCTTATTTGTTTTAGGAACCCTTCTTTTATTATTTCTTTTTAGGACCCGTAATACTTTTTACTTTTGATATGGTAATGAGTGTCAGTCGGAATAAAGTCGAAATACCTGTAATAAAGGCCGAAATTTTGCCTTCGAGTAAGTACGCCTTCTACTGCTTAACATTTTTCATTATATTGTTTTAGGTGTCACTATGTTGGAATTTAAGAGACCAGATAATTTTGAATATAAATCTGGTCAATGGGTTCGGATAGCTTGTTTAGGTTTAAATTCAAATGAATTTCACCCGTTTACATTAACTACAAGTCCTAATGAAGCTAACTTAACATTGCACATTCGTTCTGTTGGTCCGTGGACTCGGAATATTCGTTTGCTGTATGATAACTCCAAACTTACTGAGCAAGCACTACCTAAGGTATGATTATTTTTTGTTGATTTTATCAATCATAACATTTTTGTTTAGCTTCATTTGGATGGACCGTACGGTGAAGGACATCAAGATTGGTACCGATTTGATGTTGCTGTTCTGATTGGGGGTGGAATTGGTGTTACACCTTTTGCTAGTATTTTGAAAGATATTGTGTTCCGCGCAAACATCGAACATAAAGCACAATGCAAAAAGGTAAAATCCTGATATTGATTTTTAAGATCAAGAATAATTTTTTTTTTTAGGTTTACTTTATATGGGTTTCGAGAACGCAAAAACAATTTGAATGGCTTGTTGATATTTTAAGAGAATTGGAAAAATTAGATAAAAATAAAGTGATTAGCAGTCACATTTTTATTACTCAGTTTTACCAAAAATTTGATTTGAGAACAATTTTGTTGTACATTTGCGAAAGGCACTATCAAAAAATATCAGACAAATCGTTATTTACAAACTTGAAAGCAGTAACTCATTTTGGAAGACCAAAGTTCAAAAGCTTTTTCAAGAGTCTCCTAACTTTGCATCAAGACGTAAGTTAATGTAAAAATAACTTTATTATTTTGACGTATTTCTTGAACAGGCCCGGACTGTTGGAGTATTCAGTTGTGGTCCACCACAAATGACAACATCCATAGAATCTGCATGTGTTGAAATTAACAGAATCTCATTTGATGGACCAACTTTTAAACATCACTTCAAAAATTTTTAAGATTTTATTAATTTTTTTTTTCGCTTTTGTATTTAGGATTAGTGTTTTACAGTTTAATTATAATTACATATGAAAGGAATAAACTATAGAAAACAATAATTTTGACGTTTACGGTTATCACTGTTGATTTTCCACACACCTTAATCTCTTGTTCCTAAAAGAAACCAGTATTTTAAAAATTTGAAGATAATTTTAGAAATAATGTTTCCCTTGTGGTAATAGAAAATGTTTTTCCCGAAACTTACCAATGGATGTTCGTTGAAACATCCGTGAAGAGGTCTTCGTATCAGATTATTTAAGTACAACTTTTGACATGGAAACATACTCTGGGTCACATAATCTATATCTCTAACGTCTGTTGTGATAGGGAGGCAGTTAAGCTCGGGATCCACTTCAACGGCAATCAAAATTAAATTACTATGTGGTATTGTTTTAAGATAAAATGGCGAATGTGTTCGATTAGAGAAATATAAAGTTTTATCCAAATAAGATCCTTGTCTAAGAATGAATAAGTCACGTTCCTTTTCGCATGCCGTGTGTCTCTTCTCATACACTGGAATTTTATTTTTGTCGTGCCAAGCTTCTTCTTTTTCGTTACAATTTTTAAGACACCTTGTACCATTTACTGGTTTTGGTGTAGTGACCACTGAAATAATTCAAAATTTTAATTTGACTAAATTTTTATAAAAATTAGAACGCCTACCAATAATGCCTTCAAACGCATCGATTAATATTTCCGTGTGGTTCCATAAAGTATGCAGATTTATTTTTATTATCACCCATAAAATTTGACCGAGAATCCATTTTAGCGCCCAGTTAAAATAATGAAGAGGCTGCAAATTATTGAAAATGAAAAACAAAATTAAACTTTAACATTTATTTTACCGTAAATAAAGTTTCACCACTTGCAGAAACCCACTGGTGAAAATAACACGTTGCTTGATAGTCTCTTACTGTTAATTTTTCAAAAATATTTAAATTAATCATAGCTTCCATTACACAACTATCAATTTCTCCAAAAAAATTTCCAGTTTGTGTTGTATCGTTTGAAATGACTACGTATCCAGAGGTGTCGATAATATAGCAATCGAGATTATTTTGCCCACATAATAAACAATCGTCACACTAAAAATACCTTTTCAACTAATTTATTGTATATCAAAATTACCTTTTTACCAAAATTGGAGTAGAAGTTATTTCAAAAAATCTGCGTTGTAACTTTTCGTGCGAAAATTGTAAACCCACAACTGCAACTGGTGCTGACATGCCATTTTTTACTGGAAACACAGCAGAACTTCCAGTTACTAAAATATCTTCGTCTGGATCTGTTTGAAATGGAACCGAATATACAAATGATTCGTTGTTATATCTATGATGAATAACTGCGCTTTTGTACCATATTTCATCAATGGAATAAGGATGTATGTCACCAAATGTACTGTAAAATCAAGAAAGAAATAAAAAGCAATGACTACCAATAAAAAACTTGCTTAGTTGTTTTTTCTGGTATTGAAATATATTCCCATCTTGTCATCCCACTCATAGTTGCAACAAAACGTAAAGTAGCATTAAAAGTAGAGCTCAAATGACGTTCAACTTTATTTTGGGGCTTCCACTTTTCATCAAAAGCCGTTTTGGTGTGTTTTGCATCAAAAACAACACGTAATACTAAACTTTTGTCACAGTAATAAGCATCATCGTCCAATGTTTTGGCACCACAGGTTACTAAAAAATTTTATGTAATTGTTTTTAATAGTAATATAGTATTAATTTTACAGTTTTCCTTGTTCTTATTTTTGTTCCTGTCAACTTTGTATTGAGTATACCATTTAAAATTATCGGTATTCATCCTATTGATAAAGTATACTAATTCGGTCTCAGGTGAATCGAACTCGTGACCTTCTATGTAGTGGTACTTACAATAAATCCTACAAAACATTGATTAGATTTTTTTAATGCATTCCAATTATTTATTAACCATCTCGGATGAATTCTCCAATTGGAACCATTGAAAAAACTGGAAATATTTATGGTACTGAATTTATGTAATTCAATTTCGTCACCTACTTCTATCGAATAGTTTCCATATAAATCAGGTATCGCAAAACCTAAAGTAAATGGTGTTCCTTCGATTGGTGCATAATAATAATCATTTATTTCTCTTGAAATTCTCCTCATATCATCGTAATGATATTTTATTTTCAAATTGTGCATCACGCCGTCTTCTCCTTGTACTAACGACATTCTCAATTTGGTCAAAGTTTCTCCTAACCCTCTTGGACCAGAATCATCATCAATTTGTTCAACTTCTGATAAATCTATGCTGTTGTAGTTATCCTTTAAAGTACCTTCCGATTCGCTCACCATGGGTCTTAAATCGGGATGTTTCAAGACGTACCCATTGTTGCTAACAATAAAAGAATGCGAATTAACCCCTGTCTAAAAACAAATTAAGATAATTCGAAGTTTTTTATTTCTATGTTTGTTGTTTTGGTTATTTTTTGATTTTGATTAAGAACCAACACAGCAGTTTACTATTCTTACCTTATAAGGGTACATTAGTTTATCAATTTCACCCAGTGGTATATCGGTTCCCGCTACACCCAACAAAATTGCGTCTTGGGTTTTATTTGTTTCAGTTGATTCATTATATGTGTTGTTTTTTCTTAAATTAAATGCTGGTCCAGCAACTGAGGTAAGCAACCTATATTTCTCAAATTTACTGTAAGTACTATTTACTGGTTTAAACTGTAAAAGAGACAATTTTGTAATGCAAAGTAACATGGTTTTAGAAAAAAGATTTTACTTACAGTGGTATCATAATAAGCATGCGTCCATGATAGAGGATGATCTTTGGCTTGCAAAACTAAAGGTCTTGCTAACACCAAAACATATTTATATACAGATGATGTAACTTGCTCCAACGAATCTACGTGACTATGAAATCCTAATAATTGTCAAATTATGAATTTTCTAATTTAAAATTATAAATTTACCTCTGTTATTGCATGCAATTTTAATGGAATCTTCTAAATGTATGCCTTCTTTACCGATTAAATACGTAAAAATTCGTATGGGTATGCTAGTTCCATTATCTCTTCTGTTGTAAAAATTTAAAACATCGCTTACTTCATCAGTGAGTACAATACCATCAGATACTATCATGATGGCTTGGTTACAATATTTGCTATTTATATGACATTGGCGTTTTTCTCTGTACTGGAAAATATCAAAATATTAACTTATCTCTCTGTGGGACAAAATATGTATGTATCTTATGTGGTATACCAAGAAACCTCGCCCGTCCGTCGGAGGGTTAATAAGTAAATTTTTATTGTTTGTATACATAAAAATTTTAGAAAGTTAAAATAGCTTTAAAGAGAAAACACTTTTTAAATATTTTTATAAATACAGGGGTATGTATATTCAACATTATACACACTATAATATTATGTAATTAGTATAATATTATACATTTATACTAAATATTATATTAAAAAATATAGTATATTATCATATCGTAGTATTCATAATATGCATCTGTATACATTTGAATTATATTGCCATTGGTATATATTGTGCGTTATTGTATGTATATTAGAAAAATAATAATTAAAGCTAAAAAATTGTTTCGACATATTACATACTATGACATACAACACCATAAACGGTATATACACATATATCATATAATATGTATATTATATCATATGTAGGTATAATATCATGCACTCTATTACCAGTATATTACAATGTAATAATTATTGAATATCCTAGGTACATTATATTATATTAAAATGAGAATTAAAGCTAATAAAATGTTTTGATATTACAATCTAATATATATGGGGCATTCCACGCCAAATCGACCACTTTTGAACCCGACCCCATTCGATTTGGCCGAAACTTTTTTCTCTGAAAAACTGAAAAATTTAAAAAAAAGAACGTTGGATTTAGTCAATTTTTGAAAAAGTTATGGGTATTTGAAAAAATAGCCAAATATAAATAGCCAAATTTTTGAAAAATCATAACTTTTGTTGGGTTGGGTGAAAAAAGTTGAAAAAATTCTGAGAAATATATTTAGTGGGGTAGAAAGCGAGAAAAAAGTTTCGGCCAAATCGAAAGGGGTCGGGTTCAAAAGTGGTCGATTTGGCGTGGAATGCCACCTTTCTGATGATCTACCAATCTAAAACTTGCTTCCGATAACATTACGTTGACATTGCGACTTTATTCTTTTAGCTTCTGATTTTTTCTTTTCATTTTCATTTCTAATACAACCCAGTAGCTTCTCAAGCAGATTTCAAAATCCCCATTTTTCCCCCCACCTCATCTTTCATTTTCGCGTAAATCATCTTTAAAGTTCAAATACAAAAGCGCAAAAATTTAAACTTAAATGTTTGCTATTATAATATAAAAGGTAAATAAACTAATAGCATTGACGCATTATTAGGAATATTATCGATGTAAGGTATTGTAACAAATTGAAGAATGTTGTTATGTTAATTATATTATAGAAGTAGCACAGACGTCAATGTCTCGTGATAAGGGAGCTTTTGATACGGAAATTATTTTGTAAGTTATTGACACGTCACAAAAAATATTAAACAAAATTAAAATATGTACAAGAAATTTAAAAAACGAGATTTGCTAGGAAACTTGATAATAATAATTCAGAATTTTTAATTATTATTTGCTTCCCAAATTATTTTGGAGATAAACTACAAAGAAGTTTTTCGTATAGAAAAAAAAATAATGCATCTATACATAGGTATTATTGTTGTCTTGCTTGTTTACGGAAAGAAATAATTATATAACAAAAACTATTAACAAAATTAATGTTTCCTTGTGGTGAGCAGTGGTGGCTCGTCAGAGGAGACAAGGACGGCTTAGCTTCTCTTGACATTCTGGACTATTAAAATTTTCAAAAACTTAAAATATGGATTTTTGATTTTGAAAATTTTCAATCTTTCTAATTACCTTGTAAAGCAACTCAAATGCTTGGATTAACGATAAAGTAAGATTTGATCTTAAATCTGGTTTCAATAATTTAAGAGCATCTTTAAATACCATAATATTTTCCTCTGTAGCTTGAACGATCATATCTTGAAAACACGGTACTATATATTCTGTTAGGTTTGAGTATGCAATTATATTAATATAATCGTTATTCGAAAGGGTGTCTAATACAGTTTTAACCACTAATGATCCAATATGTTTACTCATTCCTAAAATAGAATTGATTTTAATACAATTAGTTTTAAATACAGCTGCATGTAATATTATTAGGTTATATCACCACTACGGTGTTTCAACAGTTTATTTATTATTTATTAAAAAAAGGTAACATACAAAATAGTCTAAAAGTTTTAGTTACATTAACGTCAAATTATTTGCAGCAGATATACTGAGCTAACTCAAGCTACGGCACTGTAAAATTCGGCCCTGCACAATTTGTTACAATTTATTGTACAAGGAGAACCGCTCAAGTGAAACTCTAGAATCGGGAACAAGCTTTGATCGGTTGAAAGAGCACAAAAATTATGGGAATATCTGTTGTTTCTTAAATGCTATATGCATCAGCGGCGGCTCGTCAGAAGAGGCAAGGGAGGCTTAGCTTTTTTGAAATTCTTGACTGCCTATTAAACTATTAGAATTTTCAAAAAGTTAGAAATTATAAAAAACTTCATCTTTTGCTATGCCGTTATCGATTTAACGCGATATTGCAATATATCTAGCGAATGAAGAGAACTTTGTGTATCCAAAGTATATCTTTAAATAACGTAGTTCAGCCTCAGCCTCCCTGTAAATCGAGTGTCTTTTGTCGATCTGTATATATAATACTTTATGATTAGTCTTCTCCAAGGAAAAGCCAAGAGCCGCCACTGGTTATAAGCAACTCTTAAAAAAATAATTTAAAAAAGAATGAAAAAGAATTTTATTTCAAGAAAGAAAAATAGCATTAAATGTTGTTAAAATGAAACCAAACACTTGATGTAGCAATAAATAAATAATTTAAATTTGTGCAACAAACTACTAAACTACTTTTGTATATTCCATATTTTTATCAAACAAATAATGAAAAAACTGTCAGCCAAAATCAAGTCCACTCATGGATCACTTTCAAAAATATTTTGTTAATATTACCTATCATTGATCCTGAATTATCAAATAAAATTACAACATCTTTAGTGCATGTCGCTGCTTCTATAAACCAAGTTTGAATACGGCAATCAAATAATCCTTTATCTGATAGTTCCCAATTCATAGCTATAAATATAATAAAATCTTAATGATAAACAAATTTGTTTTTTATATTAGCTATTTATTTTTTTTTAATATAAATTTATGTAAAAATATGGGTCAATCCTAGTCATTTATTTAAACCATAGATGTTTTTTAACCTTGAAACTAAACCTTTTAAGGATGAGATTGGTCGAAATATCGACCACCGATAGAACGCAAAATATTTGTTGTTTTTCTACGTAATTTGATACACTAAACAGCCTCGGATTTAGGGGGACCAAGTCCCGACTCGGCACGTGCCTAGGACGGCAATACAAAGGAGCGCCAAACTTATATATTTGAAGTTACCATTCGTTTGATGATTTTGTGTAAAAGCGAAGTAATCGCAAACTGAAAGCTAATAATCTAAAAATCGTAGGTATACCAGTTTTGAAGCCAAAAAGTCAACTACAATAAATTTCTAAACATAAATATAATTATTTTTAAATAAAATTCTTGAAATGCGATTTTCAAGGTCAAGTATTCCTCCAAGAATTTTTTACAACTTTTTTTTAATTCATGCATGAAATCACATAGGAAAAAAACAATCGGCAAACTCCATACTTAACATTGGATTTTCCGTTGCGGACGGGACTGGTCGATATATCGACCAGCCGCTTGGTGCCCAATTCTATATGGGCACTTGATTGGTTTTATCTACAAACTTTATAAAAAAAAAGGTTAATTTATACGTAAAATTCCCCGTCCTTAAAAGGTTAAAGATTTAGTAAAATTTGATTTGGATGTGCAAAAACTGGATCTGACCAGGTACATAACTGTACATAACAGGTACATCACAAGAAGAAATAAATACATCTTTAAAAATTTCAATAAGTTTTGGACGCCAGTACTTTTGGGAGCCGCCTTTTCGACACCGCCACTAAGTAATTATCTTCGTAAAACTACTCGATAACCTCAACAACAGACCTGTGTTTTCTCACTGACTTCTGTTTTGCTATTAACGACGGTTTTGATGGTTTCGCCAAACGGTAGCGTCCAAAAGTACCGCTGCCAAAAAAACGGCTTTTAATTAGCCAGGCGTGCAAACGGTGCCGCCCAAAATTTTTAAAATTTAAGAAACTTAAGCTTAAAGTTTGAACAAAATTGAAATTATTCTTCACGCCTGTAACTTTATGAGGTTAGAGGCATTTTGGCTTTGTTTGTAACCAGAATCGACCCATTAGATACTACCACAATTTTAATTTAAAAGAAAATTACTTGAAGGATAAAAAATGTATTTAAATACCTGGAAAATGTCTCATAATGCCATTAGAACTTCCAAAATATTGCCAAAAGAGAGCAGGATCGGCTTTATAATTCAGTTTAAATACAGTATCCAGTTTTTCAGACCATTGGATTACAAATCTGGGATCTCTGTCTAAAATAAATTAATCTAATAAGTTTATAACATTGTAAATTACACTTACGCTTATGGTAAATATTTGTCGGTACGTGTACCGAACTATGAGTTGTGTTAACCTCTAAATCGAAAAAGTGGGTATCGTTATCCAAAATCATTTTTTTGTACATTCCAATGTCAGGATCTACATGTTTTTCGTCATTGTAAATAGTAAGCGGAGGATTGGAACGATAATATTGATATTCGTCTACATCTTCATCTTCCAATACATATTCATTAGCAAGTTTTTCGGCTGATTCTATAATACACTGAAATGTTCAAAATTTAAATATTATATTGTTTAAAAAAAATTGTTTGAAATTACTCTGACGGCTTCCATTTTTTTATTCATCATGTAAGACACATTTCCGACAATTTCGGTTATAATTTTTTTGGGATCCTTATTTTCAAGTTTCACCATTTGATAATTCTGCAATATTTTCGCAATAACATCAAAATATGTCTTTTGTCTAATACATAATACTTACATTGTGAATATCTCCTTTGCTGGTAACAGCCCTTCCGAGGTTCCACAACTCTCTCCCTAGTGTTTCAGCCCAATTTTCAATACTGAAAATTCATTTACAGAAAAATTTATTAATTTTATTTTAATATTTACTTACAGGCTCTTTTGACTTAAAGCACAACACATTAAATTATTAGATGCGCTATAAATGCAATATAGAAAACATACACTGACTACATGATATTTAAATTTCATTTTTTAATTTAATTATTGAAGCCGAAATTGTTTTATGCAAGCATACTCGACGATACACTAATTTATTTTTAGACGTTAGTTTTAGCTAACCGACATTAGCTTCTATAAATATTCATCTAGTTGGGATAAAATGGTTAGTACGGAAATAAAAAAACATTGCAAAGATATTTTAATTAGTCCACTCATATAATTTTACGGCAAAAAAGTAAAAGTAATTTTAAGCCAGTTACACATATGGGGCATTCCACGCCAAATCGACCACTTTTGAACCCGACCCCTTTCGATTTGGCCGAAACTTTTTTCTTGTTTTCTACCCCACTAAATATATTTCTCAGAATTTTTTCAACTTTTCAAATTTTCTTTTATACTTTTATTCTTTTATTCTTTTACACTTTTTATTTTCAGTTATAAATCATTAGTTAAGATTACGAATAAAGTAAAAAAAAATGTAAGATATATTTATTTAAATTTTATTTATTATAAAAACAAAGTTAGATTGTGGTAAAATAAACCAAAAAAATTCTCAATTGAAAAAAAAAATAGAAAGCAGAGTCGGCCCACTCTGGGTTTAGCGGCATTAACTGCAGAATAACTTGAAGTTTTTTTCAGAAAAAAAAAATCAAAAATTAAAAGTGTCGGAATTTGAAAAATTGATGATTTTTCTCAAAAAACTGAAAAATTTCATGGAATCTAACATCGAAAAAATGTTTCATATTTTTATCTGAATAGTACATTCAAAACTGAAAAATTTAAAAAAAAGAACGTTGGATTTAGTCAATTTTTGAAAAAGTTATGGGTATTTGAAAAAATAGCAAAATATAAATAGCCAAATTTTTGAAAAATTCATAACTTTTGTTGGGTTGGGTGAAAAAAGTTGAAAAAATTCTAAGAAATATATTTAGTGGAGTAGAAAACGAGAAAAAAGTTTCGGCCAAATCGAAAGGGGTCGGGTTCAAAAGTGGTCGATTTGGCGTGGAATGCCCCATATACAGTGGCTCCAGAAAGTATTCGTACACTCCTATGTTAACAATGTTAATTGTAAATTTTGAGACCGATTTTTGTCATATAAAAATCGATTTTACAGCAAATCTTTGTCTATATATTTTTGTTGCTAATTTCATTGCCTTCAAGTTTGGTTATATAAATTTTCCGATTTCGTTTCACCGTTTTTGACTGACAGCGACTTAAACAAGACTCGGTAAAATACAAAAAATATTGTCATCTATATCTCGGAAACGGTGTCACAAATTTAAAAAATGAATAATCATTTTTTCTTGTAAATTTTATTTTATACATTTTTGTTCATATACATTTTTCTATTTGGTTCCACCGTATCCGAGTTATTCAATTTATTCAGTTATTCAAATTAACAATATTTTTTGTATTTTTTCCGAGTCTTGCACTGTCAGTCAGAAACAGTGGGATAAAATCGAAAAATGTATATGAATAAAATTGAAGTACTTTATGTACTTTCGAAACTAATTTTTACCCTTTTTTTATTTTGTCTTGATGATGGAGTAATATATAATCTCCGAAACGTCGACAATCACAATATCCCATGTAGCACAAAATGTTGGCGCAATATATTGGGGTAATATTGGACCAATATTATGTGGGCGTAATATTGCAAGATTCAGCAAATATCGGTCCAATTTTGTTTAACAATATTGCGCCGATATAGTTAGACAGTATTGGACCAATATTGGCAGTAACTTGATGCAATATTGGGCCAATATTGGCAGCTAATATTGCATGTCAATATTTAGCCAATATATGTCCAATATTGTTTTTCAATATTGAGCCAATACAAAAAGTCAATATTGGCAGTAACTTTGTGCAATGTTGGGAGAACATTGGCAGCCAATATTGCATGTCAATATTCAGCCAATATCGTTCCAATATTGTTTTTCAATATTGCGCCAATATAGGAAGTCAATATTGGACCATTATTGGCTTTTACCTTTTTAATAAAATTGGGCCAATATTGATAACCAATATTGCCTGCCAATATTCAGCCATTACGGGTCCGATATTGTTGTTCAATATTGTATTGACGGAAAGCTTTCAAAAATAATAAAAAAATACTTTTAAATATCTTATTCATATTTTTGAAAATCGTTAAATGTTAAACGAAAGGTTTTCGAAAATTATTAATAAAAATTTTTGGCAATCATGGAATTGACAATAAAATTGACAACATAATATTATTATAAACGACCGTGAAAATAACAATTTCGCTATTATGGGAAGCCGATATTGGAAAATAATATTGAATATCAAGATCGAACCGATATAGGAAATCATTATTGGACCAATGTTGGTTTTAGTTTGGTGCAATATTCAGCCAATATTATAACCCATATGCTTGGCAATATTCAGGCAATATCGGTTCAAGATTGTTTTGACGGAAAGCTTTCAAAAATAAATTAAAATTTTTTTTAAATATTTTGTCTAAATTTTGGAAAGGGTTGAGATAATCAGTCTCAAAGTTTTAAAAATGCATTTAATCAACGATAAATCAAAAAAAATAATTACGCGCTATCATTGCAAAGTGGAATGGAATTCCGTCTTGCTGATACCATATCGTGTTATTGGGCAGATCAAGGATTATTTCGTATCTTAAAATGTTGAATATGTTTCACCTGTTAAAGATGTGCGTGAAGTTAGCCCCGCCATTTTTGAAAATTTAAAAACTGAATATTGTGCCGGGTTGTGCCCGATGTGTGCCACGTTGTGCCGTATTTTTTTTTAAATTTTATTTGTTTTGGACTTTATAGAGATTGCTTATTTTGGGGTAGAAGTTAGCCCCGCCATTTTTGATTTTTTTAAAAACCAAAATTGTATTGGATGATATTCGAGGTGTGCCCAGGCCCGTAGCCAGACCGAAAGTGAAGGTAGGGCTAATGGATAGTAAGATTGGGCAATTTTGTGCGCCGCAGGCGAAAATTCCCTGAAATTTCAAGGTCAACGCGGTTTAAGAAAGGTTTTAAAATTTATTATTTCCGTATTATAGCACAGCCGCGCGCAAGCATAAAAATAGCATTTTGACTACGATATTCATTTCACTTTAAAAATATAAAATAATATAAAAAAAATATATAAAATAATAAAAAAATATATAAAATAAACGCTTATGCAAAGGAAAGTTCACCCTGGTGGAAATATTTCTCTGAAAACTTTGAATTAGACTTTTGCAGAGTTTGTAAGACTTCTGCAGACTTTGTTTTACTTTCTCAGAGAAATATTTCCACCAGGGCATCTATAACTTTGATGGCCACTGAGATAGCTCTTGCTGTCGCTCGTAAGTGTATGTCGGTAGATACTGGTGTTTTTTCAATTGTACGAATTGCATTTGTAAGCATATACCGACTTAAAATTTAAAAAAATTCTTATACAAAAGGGACCAACGTGGAATGAATGGGGAAATTTTCTTTTAATTTATTGTTGCATATTTTTACTTTAAAAGGTCGGGCAAAATCCTCAAAAGGTCGGGCGTTGCCCGACCTTGCCACCCCCTGGCTACGGGCCTGGGTGTGCCGTTGTGTGCCGCAAATTATAAAATTTTATTGTGATAAACAAAATTTTTCTAGGCCAAAATCTATTTTATCGATAGAAGTTAGCCCCGCCATTTTGAATTTTTTAAAAAATCAAAAGTGAATTGGATTCTACTCGACGTGTGCCGTAAACCATAAAAATTTATTTTGATAATTAAAATTATTTTGGGCCATAATATAGTTTATCGATAAAAGTTCGCCCCGTCATTTTCAATTCTTCTTTAAGCAAAATTGTATTGGATTCTACTCGAGGTGTGTTGTAAACCATTAAATATTAACCATTAAATAAGTCAATAACGTCATTGACCGGCCAAAGACGTAAATATTACAATCAGATGAAAATATTTACATCATTGTCCACCTCTAATGGGCGTTGACGTCAATGGCCGGACAATAACGTTAATGGCCAACATAAATGGGCATAGAAGTCATTGTCCGGCCATTGACGTCAACGCCCGATTTACATCATTGACCGTAACATATGTTCATACTTTTTGGTAGAATCCAATACAATTTTGCTTAAAAAAAAATCTTAAATGGCGGTGCTAACTTCTATCGATAAACTAGATTATGGCCCAATAAAATTTTATTTATCAAAATATGTGGCACAACATCAGGCACCACCAGGAACAATATTCAGTTTTTAAATTTTCAAAAATGGCGGGGCTAACTTCACGCACATGCCACTTTCACGCACTAATGCGGAAAGCGATTTACTTTCAACACGGGGGAGTGCAATTGTTTCTCATTTGTTTTAATTGAAAAAAACAAGTTTGTGACCAGGATTTTTATGCATAATAATTTAAAAGTGAAGGGTTGCGTTCCTAAACTAAGCAATTGTTATAAACTAAAAATGTGAAAAGTACGCAATTTACGTTATTATATTAAATCATTTATCAAAATAAATTTTTATGGTTTACGGAACACAACGGCACACGTCGAGTAGAATCCAATTCTACTTTTTCAATTTTGATTTTTTAAAAAATTCAAAATGACGGGGATAACTTCTATCGGTAAAATAGATTTTGGCCCAGAGAAATTTTATGTATCAAAATAAATATAAAATCAAAATAAAATTTTATGATTTGCGGATGATATCATCCAATACAATTTTGGTTTTTAAAAAAATCAAAAATGGCGGGGCTAACTTCTACCCCAAAATAAGCAATCTCTATAAAGTCCAAAATAAATAAAATTTTAAAAAAATACGGCACAACGTGGCACACATCGGGCACAGCCCGGCACAATATTCAGTTTTTAAATTTTCAAAAATGGCGAGGCTAACTTCACCATGCACGGAACTAGCCCTGTTAGACTAAGGGGGCCGAAGCCGGGCCCAGTTATTTTTAAGGGGGCCAAAGACCTATAATGTTTTTTGAAAAAGTAAAAAAAAAGGTAATGCACGTGACTAATAACAAAAAATAATGCATTAATGCCATTATCTTAAAAATGCGTATGTAAAATATTTTAAACTTAATAGTCAGAAATAAATCACGAAATTATTGGAACGAAACTCTTTATTTGCCAGGGTGGGCACAAGGGTGGGCCAGCACAACTTTTAGGTGGGCCATGGCCCACCCTGGCCCCCCCGTAGTTACGTGCCTGAACTTCACGCACATATGTTAAAGTACTTTCAAAGAAAAATAAGCCCAATATACAGTTGCCCACAGAGTGCCAGCCCAAATATTAAGCTTTTTAGAAAGTGGCTATGTTTCCGTTTTTCAGTGTAGTTTGACAGGAAATCATTATCTACAGTTTTGCTTGTTAACTGCACCGTCAAGATAAGAGATAGCTTCATCAGAAAAAATATATTACTTTGGAATCCGTCAATGAATCCCGCTCTGCAATATAATTTCACAAAACTGTAACTTATTATCAGAATGGTTTTTTGAATTTTGAAAATTTTAACTTATTTCAATTTTTGAATTGTTCCTTTTTAATAATTCTTACTTGTGTCTTCTAAGACTGATGATGTGAATGTAATAAAATTTCCCCGAAATGGATCTTTATTAAATTATAAAAAGGGCTTGGAGAAAGAAATGATTTGTTTTACTTCTTACAATTATTAATTAATTGTTATTTCAAGTAATTAAATATTTTCGTGTTCACATTAATATTTTCATTTTTATTATCATTTCATTAGTCTGATAGAGAATTGTGCCAAATTTTACTGCCAGCCTGTCTCTGCCTTAATTTCTTTTTATTCAACAATAAATGTAAGTAATTAGCTTAGTCTTAATTAGAAATTAAAATTAGGTCAATGCTTCTTAATTTTTTAGTAAATAAGTTTCGTAATTAATAATTCATTATAATTACAAAAAAAATGTTTAATTTTATAATTTTAATGAAACCCAAATACAGAATTGAAAAATTTTCTCCGATTTACTATGTATATTATGTTGTACTTTCATACATGATATAAATCAATGCAACCATATTATTCAGATTTTACTGACGTCACTAGTAATGTGTAATTGGACAATTTTGCGAACACAGCGTCATCAAGTTCATTCATACCGCATTTTTTAAATCATAAATTATGCTCGTTCGGTATACTTTTAAGGAAAATGAAAAATCTAGCTCGGTCAAAATCAAATATTTTTAATCCAAAATTGCTACTAGCGCTGCGGTGAAAATATTAATAAACTGTTTTTGCGATCTCCGTTCTTAAATTTATTGTAAACATTGAACCATCCCAACATCCTTATAAATATGATAAAGAGACATTCTGGAATGAAGCCAAGTGACTGTACAAGCGGTCGCTAGCTTCTGGATGTCTATTGTAGCCGCAAAAGTCCAGGCGATGCGGCGCCTTGCATCCTTTCGAACAATGAATAAATAACGGGTTCGCATTCCAAACGACTAGGGGTTGAAATTTACTTTTCATGGTTTAATTTTAATAGTAATGACCCTTAGACAAGAAAGGATTGGAAATTTTTTCGGCCCAAATTTGATTTTGTATAAGTCTACTAAAACACAGTGGCGGCTTGTCATAAAGGGCACAAGGGCACGTGCCCTCCCATCCCAAAACCAAAAACAAGCACTATCTTAAAATAATTATCAAAAAAATAAATTTTATATTTTAAAAACTACTTCTTTTATTTTGTGCCCTCCCACTGGAAAATGTCACGAGCCGCCACTGCTAAAACATTCCTTGGGAAATAAAAAACAAAATCGGGACGGGAATTTGATTCACCTTTTCTAGTGTAAAATCGAACTTATATTTGGTTCCACAGCTCAGTCAGTCTTCGTGTATTGGATGCCAAGAAACATTTGTTACTTCACTTTAATTTCCCCTAAAATTCAAAATTTTAATCAAATTTTCTTAAATTAAATCAAAAAATCATAATAATTCCATTTTGATTCCATTTTAAATCCCGTATCCCGGGTTCTAGATCTTAATAACCGGACCTTAAATAAATTTTTTTAAATTTAAAAGTCCTGTCCGCCATTTAATTCTTGATATATTACAATCTAATGTACTGTCAAATTCTATATAACAGAATAATAATATTTATTTCTCTATATCGTGATTCTAGGACACTTCGCTCCGGGACATTTCGGGTGCGAAATGTCCGGTTGCGAAATGTCCAGGAACGAAGGTCCGGTCACCCTACATCGTATACAGATTAAAAGTGACCTTTTTTGAAAACAAATGTTTTTATTTTTAATTTTGGTTTGGAAGGGGCTTGACCTAGCTGAGGGTAGGTTTTATCAAGGTAAACATTAAACACAAAAATGGCACATTAAAAAAAGCTTCTTAGGGGGTTTCAACCCCTTGAGCCCCTTAACCCTCCTGAATCTGCTACTGCCACGATACAATTATAACACATTTAATACATGACCCCCTTTTCCAAAAATCTTGTTTACCAACTTTTATGTCCGCTTAATGAGAGTACAGCTAAAACGAGTAAAAATAAATACAGTAGCGTAAGTAGCCAATACGTATGTATTTATGCGCATGAATGGATTAACGACATGTAAATTAAAAACGTTTTTGCCGTGAAGTTCCTTCAACATAAATTTCTGGGTTCTCATTTTACTTAGCTTTTATTATAAAACCAGCTCGAAAGTTTTCACTTTTGTAAATATTTTGCGCACTGTTTAATGCTTAACAGTGATTTATAACAAAATGTACGCAATTTATTGTTTGAAATATTTAACGTATAGTTGACCTGGGCCTATAACTTGTTAATTAAACTTAAACAAATGGAACACAAATATGGTGGATCTGAGTGGAACCGATTTATTAGTATATATTTATACCTATTGTCGATTTGTACAGATTCCGTAAGCTAACTAACCCTAACTGGGTTAGGACTGAGCGTCTTCATGATTTTTAATCAATAAAACATTTTTTTTATTTAAATCCTGATTTTACTCAACTAAATAGAAAAATATTTTATTTTAAAATAATTTTAATTATTTTTTATTTATAATTAAACACCAGATGAACTTTTTAATATATTGGTTAGCAATTAATAAGCATACATAATATCATCAATTAAAAATTTTAAATTGAAGAGGGGGGGGCAAGTATATATTAGTTATGTTATTATTAGTAGATATTAGGTCATATTATTTATTTTATTTTATTATCTACGTCTAAGTTAGAAAAACACAATTGTTTTGGTTAGCCATGAAAATGCACGTGGTTTATTCAAACACTCGAAAGATTTAGCACAGATTAGCTAGATTAGTGTAAAATTAAAGTTATTAGTTTATCTGTTAAATACAAATATGTACATATATTGAAATTGATTAGATAACACTTTATTATATAATACTTAATTATGTACTTAAGTGTAGTGCAGTGGTGTTTGGATATAAACGGACTCGGTATAAGAAACTTCCGGTTATTGCGTACTAAATGTACTACTAAAGGTTCTGCCAAAACGGCCATATATATGATTGATAGGTATGACAAAAGTAAATATATACAGCTTTAATGAACTTTGGTTATAATGAACTAAATCGGGCAGGTTCTTTATAACCGGACAACACTGTATTATACTTATTATTAGAGAGCGGATTTGAAGCGTTTACATATTTTACCAAATATGAATTTTTATTGTGAATATAATTTAATATTTAATATATTTTTCTAAGACATATTTTTAAATAAAATTTTTGTCCAAGTCCAAACCCTTGGGGGGTATCTCACTTTAAAGCAATTTTTTCAATTTATGATTTCAAGCGGCCATTGCACCGATATTTTTGATTTTTTGGGTTTAATGGATTAGAGCTTTTCTATAGAAAAGTGGAAAAGTAGAAAAACCTACACCTTGTTTATTATTTTCGTAATTTCTGTGAAAACGGTTGGTTTCCCAAAAAGAATTATTAAGCTAAAGTTGTAGCCCGTTAAATTTCCTATCCGGTTTGGGCCGTTAGTTTTTTTCTAAGACGTTTCGTTTAAAAGATACGGGGTTGGCAAGAAAAGTAAAAAAAATAAAACTTGGAATTTTTTGACATTTTTTCCCTTAATTTAATTTATAACTCGAAATCTGTTGATTCTAGGCGATAAGGGGTTATAATATAATTTGTAGATATTCAAATGCTCTATAGAAAATCTCTAATCTATTAAACCCAAAAAATCAAAAATATCGTTGCAATGACCGCTTGAAATCATAAATTGAAAAAATTGCTTTAAAGTGAGGTACTCCCCAAGGGTTTGGACTTGGACAAAAATTTTATTTAAAAATATGTCTTAGAAAAGTGTCCTCTATCACCACCTAAGAGGTTCTCCACGGTCACGGGAACACCCTGTATATTAACATTATTGGTATCATTACAAATTATTATACAAATTTCGTGGTAATTAAGAAATTCTTGAACTGTTTCTTACAAACAGATACAATGGGAGGGGACACACAATGGGATACAAAACCCTAAGAAAATTTTTTTGAAAAAAATTTGTCAAAAATAAAGTCAATGCACGTTTTTACTTCAATTTCCCTTCTTGATAAACTTTGCCTGGATCCGTCCTTGTTTCTAATCCCTCAGTTATCCTTGAAGGGAAAACCGTTGGAGAAATTCGGTGTACATTGTCTCTTCGGAAAAATTCTTTCTAGTTTTAGGAACTACGAAGAATTTGTTAATTTTTATTATTTGCTTGGAATCTGTACAATCGAGTTTAGATAATTTTTTTTTACTTTTTTAACTTTTTTGAAAGGAAATCTTGAGGCAATCTAAGGGAAAATCAGTGGAAATCTTTCAAAAGAAAATCTAGTATACAAAAATTTGTTTTGGGACTTCCTCCTCGGTTGCCCTTCTGTTTAATATATCACCGTGCGCCACTGGATAAATGTAATTAAAAGTTTGAGAAAAGTATTATTGTTTTAAAATATGCGCATTGGAATTCCCTTATCAATATTGATAATAAATTGGATTACATAACGTAAAAAATTCAGTAGCGTATCAGGTATCTCATGATATCTCATTTTGGAATAAACAAAATTAATTTAATTTAACAGCCCCCTCTGCCCCGTGCAAAGTTTTGGTTATGCTCATGCTGTTAAACACCAATTTATTTAAACAGCATTGATAAGAAATATTACACAAACAATTTTATTTGTTATTAATAATTTTTATGGTGCAATTCAGGTTTAATGGGGACTATTTAATTTTATTAGATTTTTAACGAGTTTCGTTTTGTTTCCTACCGTAATTTTTCAAATTGAGTACTTTATTATTAGCTGCTACTACGTAATCAAGATTAAATTGATGACGAAAGGCCCGCGTGTTTGAATTTTAAGATAAAAAAAATTTTTGCTTAAATTTGACAGATCTGGACGAAATTTTTTTTAAAACTTATTGTTTTGAGAATTAAATTTAGGAAGCAGTTTAAATTTTGAGATAGTTATTTCCGTCTAGGGAGATTAAGGAATTGGTCGAGTCCTTTGGAGAAACGGAGTTTGTAAGGACCACCGCTGCCATTGCGCATTCCGCTAATGAATGGTTCCGTCTCGTTTTAGAGGTGTTTCTAAGCGGATCTTTTTTTGCCATTTTATCAACTAATAACTGAATACTTTTAATGTAAGTTGTTGTGTTTTATAAAGTAACTTTTAGTAAATATTTTTCGTAATCGGGTGTAGTAAATCGGTATCATAAAATCGAGTTTATAGTTTTAAAATTTTTGGTATAGCCCGGTCGCCATCGTAAGTCCGTGCGGTGTCGTTTGTGAACCCCACATTGATCCACCGAGTTAGTCGTCCTCTTGTCGTGTACGTTGACGTTAGATTAGTAATTGCGTTAACCGCTTTACGTGAAACTACATTTTTATATTTAAATGTAAGTAATTTTTAATTAATTTATTTTTTGAATTTATTTAAGTAACCGGGACGTTTCGTGGTATATTAATTAAAAAGGGAAAGCGTGTTTTCACTCACTCAGGAATATCATGTGCGTGACCTTCAACTATTTCATCCCCAAAAATATACCGCAAGTAATACAACCGATCAATATCTAAGTTTAATTTATTACCAATTGATCTCTCTACTTGTCGATTGCATTTTTTAAAAGTTAAATTATTGAAATTTACGATATCGTGCTTTAACTTGTCGGCACCCATCCTTCACCCCTCGTGACGCATGCTAACCGCCATTGACTTGACCTGGAAAGTTTTCGATCATTTCCTCCAAAAAGAAACATCCTAACATTTTTCACATCAATTCGACTTGGGAAAAATTTAAATTGCCTCGTTGTGTTTTTTAAATTATCAATTTTTGCGTCGCATTTAAAGGTGTGGCCTGACGCCATGTTGTTACAGACCGGTAGTCCTCGGTTCAGTTACATTTCGTCCGCCTGCTTTCCTCCTTTATCAATACGAGAGGGTGGAATTACCCAGCGTTTACCCCTTATCTCTCTAAAAGGCACATTCGAGTTATTTATAGATTTACTCCTGAATAGAACGCTTTCATTGTTATTTTCTCGTTTTTCGTGTCGGTATAAATCAGGTAAGTTGTTACATTTTTCTGGAAATTTCCAATTTCACACGCAGTTACTCATCCCCCAAATTTGATTATTTTTATTTGCGACTCTTAATTCACAGCGTCGAGGCGAACTCATAGGTTTTTCATTCATTGAAAATTTTTAAAAGGAATTGCTCCACCTTAAATATTGTGACTCATGTAAAATTCTTTGACCTTTATTTTTCGAAATTTATCGAAATTCAAACAGCGTTGCGTCAAGTGACGCTTTTTTAAGGTGTTAATTTGAAGCAGTCAGGATGACTAATCGCCCTAATGTAATTAGTGATTTTTCTGTTACAGTATAGATTTTAGACTGCATCACAATGTCTCAAATAGATAAGGAAGAATTAGTGCAAAGGGCAAAACTTGCCGAACAGGCTGAACGCTACGACGATATGGCATCTGCTATGAAATCCGTAACCGAAACTGGAGTAGAATTGAGTAACGAAGAACGAAATCTTCTCTCAGTTGCCTACAAGAACGTAGTGGGTGCAAGAAGATCTTCGTGGAGAGTGATATCTTCTATTGAACAAAAGACTGAAGGGTCAGAGCGTAAGCAACAAATGGCAAAAGAATACCGAGAAAAGGTAGAAAAAGAACTGAGAGAGATTTGTTACGACGTATTGGTAAGCAGCTTCTTTTTTTAATAATTAATTTTTCAAAAAAAAAAATGTGCAGTGAAAGGATTCTATTTGACAGTGCCATTTTATTTTTTTATCGTTAAATTTTTATGATCAAATTGAAATATTTTATGGTTTAACTTAACTTTTAGTACTTTATTTTTTAATCTCAAGGACACAAATTTTAAATACGTACTAAACTCATGATTCTTTTCAGTGTCTTTTGGATAAATTTTTGATTCCTAAAGCCAGTAACGCTGAGTCAAAAGTATTCTACCTCAAGATGAAAGGAGATTATTATAGATATTTAGCCGAAGTTGCTACTGGAGACACTAGAAATAGTAAGTAATTTGTTTATAATATTTTTTTTTTCGCAAGGTGGAATGAGACAAGCAATCATTTGTTCTTATAAAATTTTAGCCGTTGTGGAAGACTCACAAAAGGCGTACCAAGACGCGTTTGAAATCTCAAAGGCTAAAATGACGCCAACACATCCCATCAGGTTGGGACTGGCTCTCAACTTCTCCGTTTTCTATTACGAGATTTTAAATTCACCAGATAAAGCATGTCAATTAGCAAAACAGGTTAATGTTTTTATATTTTATTTTCACAGGTGCAGAATTACATGTGGATTATTTGAATTTTGATGGTTGTACTTTTTTGTTTCATTTGCCTTTTTAAAATACTAGTTTTATTTATTTTCTTGTATAGCTGTGGTAGAAGACTCGCAAAAGGCGTATCAAGAAGCATTCGATATAGCCAAGTCAAAAATGCAGTCCACACATCCTATACGACTTGGGCTAGCCTTAAATTTCTCAGTATTTTATTACGAAATTATAAATTCGCCTGCAAGAGCCTGCCATCTCGCTAAACAGGTTATAATGTGTTCTAGTATTAGAATTAACATCTTAACAAATAGTTGATGCCACATGTAATTCTGCCTGCTCTACTAACACTTAATGGTTTTTAAAATTTAGTTTGTGAGATAATTTCGTCACAAGTTCTAACGTGGGATTGTATTACAGGCGTTTGATGATGCAATAGCTGAGTTGGATACATTAAACGAAGACTCGTACAAAGATAGTACGCTTATTATGCAGCTACTCAGAGATAATCTTACATTATGGACGAGTGATACACAGGTGCGTTGCCTTCTAAACCGCAATGACTCATAACTGAAAGAAACTTTTTTTTGTTGCAGGGTGAAGCGGATGAGCCTCAAGAAGGAGGTGACAACTGAAGTGAGAGGCGTCCATTATAAAAAAGTAATCGTTAAAATTGAAATTTCATGTAAGTTAACGTATTTGTGGAACTTGGTTGTGAAGAAATCGTTTCTTTGGAAATTCAAGTTTCACACCTGAAACTTTTGATATTTCATTAACTGTTTAGTGAAATATGTAAAAAAATAATTTCACATTTACACAATTAGTGGAGACATTGTTTATTCAATTATGGAATGTATTTGTGATTTTTCGAAATAATAATTTTTTTCATAAACATCCTCATAATGTAATTTATTTTGAAGTTCAATACTTTTAAGTTTCTTAACTTGTTATGTAATTAAAATTATTTAAACCACTTTAGTTTTTATGTCTGTTTTTTATTTTGTAATTCATCCATTGTTAAGAATATTCACTAAAATTCATACATAATTACCTCTTGATACGTTACATACATCTTTACATTTAGTCCACAAAATTTGTTTGCACTTTGCTGCATGAGCCATACCGCCTTTCCCTTTGTTTACCGTCAAAACACTCACTTTGGATGTGCTATATATAAATGTATGAATAATATGTATTAAATAAACTGCTATCAGCTCTACTTGTTTTCTGTTGTATCTGCAAATTATATTTGTCGGATACCAATAAATTTTTAAAAACTGATGCCTTTTTTATTTCTCCTTTTGACATTTATTTTAACACTAAAGCTGCATTGCTTATGTTTTTCAGTTGTCGCTTTTCTTGCTTCTTTAGAAAAATTTTCTACTGTAACAAATTGTGTTAATAAAATTTTAAATTAGAAACGAGTTTTGATTATCTTTTCCACTTAACAGTACTTTATTGCCAAGATTTTAATATTCATGTTTTGCCAAGTTATTGGAATGTAAACCTTGAAATCTCACTATTTAAGCCAAGGTGTTGCTAACTTCAATATTTAAATGAAAATGCAATTTTTTATTTTGAAATCATTTCACTAATTGTTTCCATTTTATGAGGTAGGTCGGAAGAGTTTTTTTTCCTACTTTGTCCTGTGTTCCAATAAACAATAGCTTCCCTACAAACTTCCTTTTTTGCCAAAATCATACAAAGGACATTAATTTGTGATCAGAATTACACAATTGATTACAGAACGATTAAAAATTATCCACCTAGAAAGTAAAATTGTAACAACATGAAAAAAGAAACCGGAATGCACTAGCAATGCAAAACAAAAATTATTCCGAACCATTGAGCTTAACAAAATTAAATCAAAGTATAGCTACTGGAATTCAATGTTGTATTTAGTAATTTGCAGAATGGCATAGCTTCGTTAACTTTTGTTTATTATTTCGGTCGTAATATACTTGTGTTTTTGAAAAATATTCATAAGGCCAAGGCCCTTCTATTTTAATATAAATATTTTTATTGACAAAAATCTAATTATTTTTCTTTACCTGATCCTGGATCTATAAACGCCTGTACCAAATTTAATGACCTTCCCTCTCCATCATTTGAACTAGTTTTATTTTCTAAATTAGACATTTAATTTACTGTAAGCTAAAGAAAAAGAATTTAGTAATATACTGGATTTTTACAATAAGAGGAAAACTTGGTTCCCACACAGTGGTTCCGATTCTCATGGTTTTTCTTCTGTGATACGAAGAATAACAGTTTTAGGATTACCATTTTTGAATTTTATTGAAAAAAAATGCTGTTAATTTTCCTATTATATTCTGAAATTTGAGTTACAGAATGACCTACTTAATTTGTAGGTAATGCTTATGTAACTGGTTCGTTAGTTTATTATTGAACCAATTAGTAATATTAATAAAAATATTTAAACAAAAATTTACGAAAAACCCAAAATGTTTGTTCTTTTTTAGTCAAATTTCAAGTTGTCATGCTGAAATTTTTGATCCATTTCAGACTGCTGCAGAAACAGATTAACATGTAAATTATCCTGAATTGGAGCCAAGAGGCATGGTTCTCAAACTCGCACATAATGATTCATATGCGAATCAAGTCGAGTGAGTTCAAGAATAGGGTCCCAGTTGTTTAACAAAACATTATCCTGGGATAAAAGTTAACTACAGTTTCCTCAGTCTTTCGGAGAGAGTAGCCCTCCTCCAAGAAGGGCTATTAAATTAGTGGAAATATATACAGTACGTAAGTATCGAGACATAAAGTGCTTTCCAATGACAATGTTTGCAGATGTATAAAGAGATGTTGAAAAATAAATAAAGAAGGAAAGGAAATTAGGGAATTTTAATAAAATTACAAGAAAAAGGAGAACACAAGTTGGAATTTTTATCGAGACTTCCTTAATTCTATTTTTTGCCGATACTTTTCTGAGAAGTCACGAATACTGAAGAATATCTTCTCAAGAACAAAAGCGGTTATAAGGAGAGAGGGGCTATTATTTTTTGTGATTGTGAAGTGCCGACATTAGCAAATGTGTTGCTAAGCTGCCTATTATTCCATACCAAGACCGCTTAAAGTGAAAAATTGGGACGAAACAAAGAGAGTCCATATAGTGGAAAGCAGTTGTAAGAACTAGGAAAAAGCATAGGCGCAACTAGAGGGGGGGGGGGCTTGACTGAAGCCAGCGTCGGTGATATTTGGTTCTTATGCAAATGAAACTTTGGGGTACAACTCTTTTGCAAAGGTGCAGGAGTGTAAGTAGCTCTTAAGTTCTAAGGAAGGGTAATTTCATGCAAATACAACCAGTGTTGTCTAATTATATATATAGAATAAGAGTGCTAAATTTTTTTAGTTTTAGTTATTGTGTACTATGTCTTATTATAAAAATATCTTTGAATATTTACATCTCTGTAGGGTAAACCTACCTTATTTGGGGAGTACGCCAAATTTGGTTAGGTGGCAAGAAGATGCTGCACTTTAGCGGCGATAGATCATACTTGTCGAGGAAGCATACCTGTTGTGTTTTGAGATACCCGTGAAGAAATGAAAATTTTTGTGTTTTTGAAAATTCCAAAATTTGTAACAGAGTGAAGGAAAATTTTGATGCCAGTGACCACGGTAAGTTTTTCATTGTTTTTTTCTTCTGTAATTATTAAGAACTAAATTATCTTTTTTTGAGATTACTGTCAGTATTCCGTTTCAAAATAGAAGTATTTTTTTTAAATATTTTAAAAATAAATGTGTGATTTGCTTAATTTGGAATGGACAGATGGGTTACAACTCAGCCTCACCTAAAATGCGAATTACACCCTTTCCTATAACAGAAATTTTATAAAATTGAAATATAGACCTTTGCGAAGTCCTCTACTTCTTGTTTCCGTAAGTAACATATTCAATTGGTAAACAGCTCCAATAAACCTGTATTAATATAAAAAATAATCTTCCATTTAATCAAAAGCAAAAATGATTGGACAATTTCTCCTGTTGTGAAAAACAAAATTGTATTGTTGAACCACTGGTAATAAAAAAATATTTAAAAAAGAAATTTTATTTAAGATTTATTGGTCAAATTAAAAAATTACCTTATTAGTGTTTATCACAATCCATATTCAATATCTATAAAATCTTTGGTATAAAATATTCACAATTATGGTTTTCCAGTCGAACGCAATATGTAAGCCACAAATAAATATACAAGTCCGAAGTAAATTAAAAACATTAAGATCACAAACAAATAAGGAGCTATTTCCTTTACAAACCTCCAAAAATTTTGAAGTCGATTTTTATTTGGTAAAAAGGTCAATATTCTTGATACTTGTCGCCTTAGTCGATTCGTACTAAAAAAATGTAAAGTCCCAATCAACGGTGTATCTTCATCAACTGCAATAGCTTCATCGACATTTCCATTTAAATTATTTGATGATAAATTATATAGTGGTCTATCAATCTGTATCTTGGTTACATTTTCGGATAATTTTCCATGTCCAATTTCTTTGAGTTCAATATATTCGGAAGTCATGTCAAAAAACAATTGTAAATTAGCAGAATGTAGAACAAATTATAAATATTTGTGTTTTTCTTCTATAAGTTGGAATTTTTAATTTATTTATTAATTAATGTAATTTACCACACATTTACACTAAAACATTCACATTAGTTGTTCGCAAAATCGACAACATGTAACATTTGTTCAATATAAAGACTGCAGATAATAATTTCAATTTATGTTAATCAAAGAAATCATAATTTGAAAATAAAAAGTATCAGAAGTTTTATAATTAATATGGCCAATTCTTGGTCCACGGAAGTAAAAAGTAAAGGTAAAAACGGAAAAAAATAAACAGAAAAACAAACTTACGCACGTGGGTCGGTGCGGACTTAAGGCCGCATAATTTGGAAAATCTAGTCTGTCTACTTATATAAAGAGCCACATCTTTCCTTATTCATTAGCACTTATACAATAGTGAATTGACTATAAACTCCTGCCGCCTAGGGGTGCGTGATTATCAAATTTCATAATCGATTATATGAATACATAATCGATTATTAATCCATAACTGATTATAAACTCTAAATGGTCTACCTATAAATGAATTAACCCACAGTAAAATAAACTAATAAAAATAATTGTTGTAGTTTTTAAAACACATCGTCTACCAACCAGTAGGGTTTTTGATGGTACTACTGGATACCTTATCAATAGTATATGTTGATGGAAAAATAAAAACAAACGTATTTATTACTTAAATTCAAAACAATTTAGAAATTAGAAAGTTTTGGAATGTAACTGGAATTCATAAACAATAAAATTATTTGTTCGGATGTCAGTAAATTGCTTAAATCTGCAACAAATTTGACCTCCATGGCTAAAAACTCGTTCTGAAACTACACTTGTTCCTTGAATGCATATATATTTTTTTGCCCAAAACTACCAGTGCAAAATCGAGTCCTGGTAAAGTTAAAAACCTCGTCATTTCTTCATCTACTCTTTCGCTTGGTGTTTTTGATTGATGAGAACAACTTTTTACCAGTACTGTAGCAAATGCAGCACTATTTCAAGTAGCTCAACCTGAATTATTTTTGAAGACCTAATTAAGTAAAAATTTCTTGAAACGTGAATCCACAAATGTTATTTTTTCTAGAATATTTTACCACCTTACCTCTTTGCCAATGATAAGAATATTATTGCTGTAATATTTTCAGAACCTTGCAAAATTTGAGGTTCCTTGGGATCCAAAACCCAACCATTATAATTAAAAAATTGTTAATTTTCATAATCGACTATTTCCAAGATATTTGACATTTCACACCATCATAAAAATAATCGATTAATTAATTATATCGTGGGCTTACAAGAAGAAGGCACCAAGTCAAAATTTCACTTATTCTTTGTTAGTGCATTATAGATCTTAATTTTAATGATCTTCGTACTGCAAGAACATAGTAAGTCATATCTTATTCATTTTGTGAAATATAGCAATGTAAGAAATCACATTGATGCAGTTGATGCAAATGCAAACTTTAAAATGTAGATTACTCAAAACTATCATTTTTGACTTGGTGACTTTTTCTTGTAAGCCCACGATATCTACATCCCTATACTGACGACGCACAGATCCGTTGCCAAAGATGTTAAGTTTGTAAATATTTGTTTTATTTGCTCTCTCTCTTATCTGTGCTTCACGAATTGTAAGTTAGCTGACCTCCTAGTGTGGGAATGATAGGAGACTTGGGTGCAAGTCTATAATTAGTGTGTAAATCGATTGATTGGTATAACAGTGGGGACTAGCAATTTTTGATTTTTATATAGTTGAAGATGGAATAAAAATAATTATTTTCTTAAGTTAATGTATTTTATTGACTTTCAATTACTAGCTTTGGGACTAGAGCCCCTTAGCCCCCTCCTCAAATTCCGCTGGTGGCTTCCACTGTACCTATAAAGTGACTGTAGTAACTAAGAGAGAAACTGAGTTTTGTACGTAATTCTAATTTTAACATAACAAGGCCATTACCTAGGGAGTGGATATAGTAGAAATCGATTTATTTGTAACTCAAATGGTGGACAACTCAATTGGTCGTGTTTTAATTGTTTTTTACTCATCTAAGTGAGAGTCGCTAGTGATGAGATAATATCCGAGTTTAATATAATATAAAAACCTTAGAAGAAGAATTTTCTATCGAGTCTACATCATGATTTTTTCTATAGTTCAACGATGGCTCCATCTAACACCTATTAAGTACAGTGCTGCTAGTCATCCCATCTTCGTTCCTTAAAAGATAAGTCGAAAAAATTAAAGAATTTGTAATTAAAAATCATTTTATTTTTTACACAATATATTTGGTGTATCCTAAGATTATCAATACAACTTTGCAGATGTGAAAAAACTTGAATTTGAATTTAGGTTCGTTGATATGCAAAAATTTAAATAAAAAAATTAATACTATTACCATCCTGATACACAAGATGTTCTGTGATATATAAAATCTTCTGTTTTTAAGTAAAACAGAAACCTGTTAAAATTCAATGTATAAAAAATGATTAAATTCCATAATAAGAAAAACCATAATTTTACTATTAACATTCTTTTGCACAACACCCTACACGTAATTAAAGAGACGCTCATTCACGATAAAATGTTTACATTAACTTATCCATTAATAATCTATTCGATTTCGTTAAAGCATAATAAAAACTCCATTTACATTCACAATTTCAAATTTTAATTAATTTTTAGCGTTTATAACCTTAACTTCTAAAAGCTTAAATTACACCAGTGCTTCCCAAACCTGGGAATAGTTCAAATTAAAATTAGTCAATTTTTAAATAATTCATTTATAAGAACACTTGAAGTGGTTTCTGAATCAATACTAGTGAAATAATTATTACTCACACTAATTGTCACAAATTCCTTAATTATAATCAGGCTCGCCATAAGCCTCTCATTAAAATAAATCACATTTGATGTGGCTATTTTAATACTAGAAAAATAAATTGCGAATATTGCAAGTAAAGGAAAATTAAGAGTGGTAAAGTAGATTTAGATTTTTTCATTCTGGTAGCAGTAAAACTTACCAGTTATAATATGTATGGACGGAAAAAACCTTTAGGATCATTTTTGCAATTTTAAAATATTTATAATAAGTATTAAATCTTGCATGCTAAATTAAAAAGTTAGTAATTCTCAGTATCAGTTATGCAATTACAGTAGAATGTTACAAAAATGTTATCAGTCGGTTATTGTGATCATTTTGACTGGGAACCGGCCGCTTTAATTAGTTTACATACAAAAACCACCGAATATGTGATCAAAACTTTCCAATACAATAATCTCTTTTTCTGATTTGTCATTGAAATTTTATATCTTGACAAAATATGACACTCGTTTTAATTTCTATACAAAAACTAATGAAATTTCCCATTTCAGGTCGTGTTTCTATTTTTATTTTGCTAAATGCTAAAGGCATTTTAACTTAAGTTTAGTTTACTCTTGCTTTTCTTACGATGTCGACGAAAAAGTGAAACGATCTCTTGGTAAAACAAAAGATGGAAATTATCGAAAATTACTGTAAATGAAGATTCTCTAATTTTTCGTTTCTAAAATACGTTTATTGTTATCAATCGGTTAATGTTATCAAAATGTTCTTGTCCCAAAGTGATCACATTAAGCGGATTCTACTGTATATTAAATAATATTTGAAGAGTCATATTAACCCTTTCAGTCACGAATTTTTGTTATTGAAGTTAAAATTTTGAAACTAAGAACAGAGCTTAAATGATTTATTTAAAAATTTTTGAGATACATTTCAAGGTTTTACGGCCCAAACTTTTCGAAAAAAAAAATAATGTTCGTCAGAATAAATCAGGGTAAATTTAAAAAAAAAAGTTAAACCAAGAAAAGATTTATTTTGTATGAAAAACTTGAAAACAATTTTGATCATGTGTAATACACAAATGCACAAAGCAGGTGCCATTTTTACATATTGTGCTGTCTTTACTTTCATCGAATAAAGGCAAATGATCTGTTTCATCAAATCGAATTTCATTTATGATCCTTGTTTCCGCTTTTGGTTTTTTTGGGAGACATTTCTATATAGACATATAATTTAATACATGTTCCCTTAGACGATAGTGATGATCAAACCGATTAAAATGTATTTAGTTAATATTGGTAGTTATCAGAAGTTCATGTTCGTTTTAACGAACATGGTGACTGAAAGTGTTAAAATTACGTTTTTAATCTAACATGTAAAATTTGAAACTTATTATAAATATTATCACATGTTAACAACAATCATATAAATTCAAAAATAGAAGCATATATTTTATCAAAATTTTAACCCCAATTATAATTAATTAAAAATAAATTAAACATTCACAATCTCAATATGTAGAACTCAAATTGAATCGATTTGTATTCCTAAAATAAAAATAATAATAAAATCAAAATAATAAAAAAATTATAATAAAATCACATATACTGGGTGTCCTTTTTCAAACTTGATATCACAAATTAAATTATTTCTTCGATTTTTATTAAAAAATATTAATTTATACTTTTCATGTTTTTAAAAACGAGTATGACTTTTAAAAATTCTTACAGCTAGTTTAAAATAAATTCACATGTTTTAGATCAAGACAGGAACATTTAAGTTCCTTAAAATATTAGATGGGTAAAATATCCTCCTATCCCTATCACTGAAAACAGTTTCCAAACAATTAATTTATTTCTGAAACTTTCATAAATACAATAAATTTTTTATTAATACTATGAAATTCTCATAAATAAAGTAAATCTGTTCATTGGTTGAATTTTCATTGATAATGGACAAATCAATATATAACAGTTTTTAGTTTGTATAAATCAGGCATGTCAAACTCATTATGGCAATCGAGTTGCATTAATAATGAATATGTATGAGCAGGGAGCGCAGTTGTAGGCTAGAAGTTATAATGCTAGATTGATATGTCGCAGTCGTGAGTTCGATCCCTGATCAAGTACACCTACTGGCTATTTCGACCGTGTCTCTCTCACAAGATGCTGGCAACATCTTTGAGGTATTAAATATCTAAATACTAATCAGCGCATGAGGCCTGTAGCAATTCTCTACATATATCTAAAGATCTTAAAAAAATCAGTTAATTTAATTTAAGGGTCACTAAACCACTTATATTTTTCAATAAAAAAATATATAAATTATTTGTATTTTGTTCAATTTTCAAAAAACTGGCTGGATTATCTGTGATCATTAGAGAAGTCTTGTCTCTAATGTGGTTAATGTTCTTTAACCTCTATCATTTGCCCGGTTATACAAACTTGAACAATGGCTGTGGAATCTTTTTATGGATACTGCAGAAGTCATGTTGCAGTACCCTATACAAAGCCTTTGAGCGTCTAAGGCGTTCTGAGTCATGGAATCTAAACTACGGCACAGTAAAATTGGCTTCTTCCAATCTGAGATTCGAACTCGAGTATTTCAGACCTAAGCTATGAACTCAATTCTGAATACGCTATCTCAATTTCAACCTGCACATATCAATTTAACTGTTTGACATACCTGGTATGTGTAAAGTGAAATTTTGTGGTCAACAAATAGCGGCATACTTGAATATTAATATGATAATATGGCTTTTTCAATAGAGTTTTAACTAAAAGAAACTGAAAGTGAAGTGCAGATTTAAATTTCAGTTATTCGTGAAAAATATAATTTTCATAAAATAATTCTTCTTGCTTACAAAGATGTTGCAAAATACAAATAAGATAATTTTGCAAAGTTTAAGGTCATCAGGTAATTAGAGCATTTGAGCTCTGATTATAATTAATTTAAACGATTACGCATAACAATACTTGAATCAAACAGTTAAAAATTAATTAACCAATGTTTGGAAACCACTGAATTATACCATGACAATTAGTTTAAAAAACTTTTTAAAATATTGAGAGAAAATATCACAGGTCTAAAAAATCTTTTAATAGGGTAGTCCTTAGTTTTTCACAAATGTCCATTTGATTTTGTATTGATCCCCTATCCATAGTTTCGGCTCTCTCAATTTTCCACGACAAGTTTTCAATTTCTGCTTCGAGTTGAGCTTGTTGATATTCAAACAATTCTTTACGTGGACCAGAATCCATGTAATAGGCATAAGGATACGTATACTGTAAAGTGTAACGACATTTAGCTAGTAACTCAGCAGCAGTGAAAAGATATTGCCAATCTATCCATGTTCCTAATCCATCCATAACTTTCTGATTAATTCGTGATTTAAGTTTTTCTAAAGTATGTGCTTCAAGTTTAAGCGACCTTGAATGATTTTCCCATCGTTCATAATAATGAAGGTATTTTTTTAAAGCTTCACGTGCTTGTGCATGCACAGATTCATAAGCAATATTTGGATTTTCTTTATAGCGTGAGCATTCGTAATATTCAGATCCATGAGTTTTCCAATTGCCGAAACACATCCAGCAAAAGTCAAACTTACAACTGTAGCATTGCATATGGTTACAACCCCCGTTTTTCTCTATACAAATGTGACAGTTTGGGCAATCTTTGGTATTTGCACTTATATAATTGGCAGTCTCACTATCGTCAGCACATTTTGTTAGCCATTTTTTAATTATTTGGCAATCAGTTGGTGCATGATAGTCCATTCCACATCTAATAAAAATTATATTTAATGATCACAGAATTATAACCATGAACAAACCAAATAAAAAGAAATAGACTGCCACGAAACCTTAGCCAGATAAAAACAGCAAAGAACAGCTGGATAAGATAGTGGAAATTGCTCTTAGACGAAATTAAACATGTAACATGTCTACAAACAACAATGCAAATTTTAATTCTCTACCCCTAGTATTGGACTAGTAATAAGCAATACAAGTTTTTCTGTTTTTGATAACACTCTTTGTAGCCAATAGATAATTATGAAAACAATCATAAAAAACAATATCTTGTTATAATAACTATCACAGAATTTTTTGAAAAAGTACACTGCAATAAAAAAAATAACCAAAATTTTTAATTTTTTCTTATTCCATTTATCTGTACATTCTTTGTAATACTCAAAATAATTTAAATTAATTCAAGACACATTTTTATCGTCATCTTATGTAATATAATACATTATTATTCATACCGGGTGTTCAATTGAAAACTGCCAGCAAGATATACCTATCTCAAAAACCAAATAAATCTTTTATTGCATGTTACTACCGCAAAAATAGAGGTGGAGGATTAAAATTTGCATTGAAACGGTACTTTTTGACGCCCTATCGAATGACGTGTTAGACGTTTTATTTGGTCCTAGTGCACTTTTCACTATCTTATCCTTTCTCCCCACATGTATCAAGTTGAATTTTCTTATAAGTCATTAATGTGATTTACAGATTTGTAAAATATTAACCTTGGCAATGTATTAAAAACAAAAGAAATAAAACTTTTGAAAATAATTCTGATTAGTATTTGTCAAATGTCTTAAAATCATATGTTTTTAACCGCCTAATTTTAATTTTATCATTTTTTTTATCTCTTTCAAGGGCTTGTAACGATCGGAAATCAATCCCCCGAGCAAGCTGCTTCGGGCCACACCAATGATTTCTGGAAGGAATTAAAAGTTAGATATTAGCTCTAGCTCTTAGACTAATACAACTTCTAAATGCTCACATTAACAAATGCAAGTAGTTTCCGGTCAACATTATTTCTACACCGATATGAGTCATCAATAGGTGTGGTTTTCTAATTTTTATTTAATCACTATGTATTGGCTATTAAGAAATAAACTTATAGAAATTTTAGCTGGTAACATATCACTCCGTGCACATTTTTCCTAATCTTTTTTGATTAAGAACATTTCACATGTAAACTTCATATCTTACCAGCTAAAAACGCCATTGAACTCCTGAACATTTGTCTTTGTGTACACCAAATCTCCTCCACGATTTATCCCTCAATAATAACCGTAAAGCTAACATTTTATGAATGTGTAAGTTACATTACTAATAACTTACAAAAATAATACAACTTAATACATGCGACCGTAAAATACCATTCTTATCTAGTAAAGGTTTGTTGCCCTAATCATAAAGAAAGTCAACATCAATCAATATATAACGAAAAATTAAAAATTGTTAAATTTAAATCACTTACTTGAAGCAAAAAACAGTTTTGCACTGACAACAAATTGATCGTTTTGCTTTTGGATTAGTACTTCGTATAACAACCTGACAATTAGGTCCTGGACAGAACCGCAACTCTGGATGTGACTTGACATAATCTTGAAATATATACTGTTGATACTTTTCTCTGAGACTTGGAGGTGATAAATGCTTTAACACTAAATCTTCTGGAGCCAGAACCTCACAATTACGAGCCATACAGCTTATACCAGTAGAAACACCCTGTGAATGTAATTTTAAAAATACATAAGTAAAGCCGATTTATATGAACTAACCTGATTAATTTGTACTTCAAAATGCAAAGCCCAACATTCTTTGCAAAACATATGGGCACAAGCCAAACTAAAAAATTTTTCACTCAATTGCGGAGTCACACAAACAGGACATGTTATAAATCGAGAACAATTTGCAGTTGTCGAAAGTACTGTTGACGATTTAATCCTAGAATTAATCAGTAAAGTATCGGGATTTGCACGATATTTTGTTATAATAAGTTGAACAGCCCATCCATGCGAATGTAACAAAACCTAAATCAAAAATGTTACCAAATGTTTTAGAAAATGTCACAATAAATACTTTTGCAAGTGATGGTGTAATTTCCAAATTATTACTTAGAATTTCAACGGTTTCGTTTAGCAACCGTTCGACTTGCTCTTCTGTCAAACATTCGTATTCAAAATATTCAGGATCCGCTCTGGTCAAATCAATCCTTTCTATATCGTAATCTTCTTCAGTATCGTAGTAATCAAAATCGTCGTAGCCATCGTTATCTGAATAATCCATATCGGATTCTTCATCTTGTGGTTTAGTGTTCATGATTTCTTTCAGTATTTGTTAAAACTCAACTACCCAGCATTTACGAACATGGCTGAAAAATATAAATTGGCAACGCAAGACTGGAATTATCACAATTTATATCACTACGCAGTTTTAACAAACAAATTGATATTATATTTGTTTAATAACATCAACACCTGACTTGTACTTTCAGCCAATAAATAATCAGCCATTCTACAAATATGTGATAACAATCGACGCCATCTGTTCGATGACGACTAAAATATAAAATCCATACAAGAATTATGTAAAATTCGATTACAAAAGCAGGGAGTAGACTGATCGAGTCGATATGAAACTTAAAAGATACAGAAAATTAAAATTTTTCGTGTATAGAAAATGGATGTATTTTCCTACTTTATTACCACATAATAAAGTACAAAATTGATGTTAAACTCTAAAGGTGATCCACACGACACGTATACGATAAGTCATCATGACAGCTTATGACTCATTTAAGATTCATGTATTTACTATTTACAGTCGAACAAATAAATGATAACAAAAACAAATAACTTTCCTGTTATTTTTCTTTTCAAAAACATTACTTTTACTGCCAGCGATGGGCGGCACTAAAAGTTAAACAAAAATACGTCTAGCTTTTAATTTTCAATTTTTAATATTGATAATACATTCTTAAAATTAGCGCATACTTATTTACTTTTTTAATTAATTCTCTTTGATTTTCACAAGTATTAAATACGAGAAATCAAAAAATATTGACCAGCTTTGTACATTATTCTAGTTGTCATTTGTTGTCATGGTTGTCATTCTTACAAATTTTTTTGACGTGTAGTATTCGTAGTATTTGTTTAGTATTAAATACAGTTTTGAAAATTTTTCTGTTTATTAATTTTAATGTAAAACTGTGATTCTTTTATCGAAAAATGTGTGTAATCACACAAAATTAAGTTATTTAAATTCTGTGACTGGAAATTTTTACCAATAACAGTTATAACTTTTAACCTCAAATAATTGCGGAAGAATTTTGCCGATTATCCTACCAATTTACAACATTTTAAGATGGCAAATCTAGTAAATGATATTAAAGTGCCCGAAGATAGTTGTCAAAATTTGATTTTGGATAAGCACGTTGATTTTATTAAGAAATATGGAAAGACGGAGAGTAATTTTGAATACGAAATGACTGATTATTTAAGAATATCTGGAATGTACTGGGGTCTTACTGCTTTAGAATTAGTGGATCAGTTGGATTGTCTACCTCGTCATGAAGTTATAGATTTTATACAGCAATGTCAGGATCCAGAGACAGGTGGAATCAGTGCTTCGGTTGATCACGATCCTCATTTGCTGCATACGTTAAGTGCTGTTCAAGTTTTATGCATGTACGATAAGTTAGATGCAGTTAACGTTGAAGGTATTGTGCAATATGTCGCTTCTTTACAACAGCCCAATGGGAGCTTTACTGGTGATAAATGGGGTGAAGTAGATACGCGATTTTCATTTTGTGCAGTAGCTACTTTATCGTTACTTAAACGTATGGATGTAATTGATGTTGAAAAAGCAGTTACCTTTGTGGAATCTTGCAAGAATTTTGACGGTGGATTTGGTTCACGACCATTTTCTGAAAGTCATGCTGGATTAATTTATTGTTGCATTGGATTTTTCTCCATTACTGGTAATAAATTTACATTTAAATTGTTACTTTCGAATTACACTTATTTCTGTTTAGGTCGCTTAGATTTAGTCAACAGAGACACTTTAGCATGGTGGTTATGTGAACGTCAATTACCGTCGGGAGGCCTTAATGGCAGGCCGGAAAAGCTTCCAGATGTTTGCTATTCTTGGTGGGTTTTATCTTCATTAACTATTTTAGGCAGGTTACATTGGATCGATGCCGATAAACTTAAAAAATTTATTTTTGCATGCCAAGATAATGAAAGCGGAGGTTTTAGTGATCGCCCTGGCGATATTCCTGATCCATATCACACTGTGTTTGGTTTAGCAGCTTTGTCTTTATTGGGTCACGAATCTATTAAAACTGTCAACCCCACTTTTTGTATGCCCCAGTATGTAATAGATCGATTACAATTAAAACCACAAAAACTATAAACGCTATTTAGTTTTAAATAATTTTACAGTACTAAGCTACACATATTTGTTTTAATATATGATTTGTAAATATCGCAGAAAAGCATTTTATTTAAAATCACTGCTGTTATGCATCCATTCCTGCTAAATCCTAAATCTAAACTTTTTTCCAAGTCATTTCACATATTTCACATTTTTGGTATCATTTACTTGAAGACAGATATCAATATCAGTGTGCTGTACTTGTTCAAAGTCTTAAGTGCAAAATTATTTCAAGGCTTCCACTATTTTGTTTGTATATAAATTTCGATAAATCAATTTTACAAACATGTTATGTAGTTGGTCTTCCATAATATAATCCCGTTAAATTCCCTATCCGGTTTCACCCGTCAGTTTTTTTTCTAAAACATTTCGTTTAAGAGATACGGGGTTCGCAAGAAAAGTAAAAAAAAATAAAACCTGAATTTTTAACATTTTTTCTCTTAATTTAATTTATAACTCGAAATCCATTAATTCTAGATGATAAAAGGGGTTTATTATCTAACTATCTGGAAGACCCGACTGGTTGGAAACTCGATTGATGTGCAACTCGTCCCAGGGGAGTACCGGCAGTGGTTTAATATATTTTTCGGTTGGTAAAAAAGTCGACCAATCAGAGTGCTTTTAGGTTACCAAAAAATGACACGCTAGAGAAGCAACGTGCTGAGATTTTTTGTATTAAGATTTGTAGATAAGCGAATGATCTTTATAAAAGTTCTAATCCCTTAAGCTTTAAAAATCAATGATATCGGAGCTATGACCGTTTGAAATAAGAAATTCAAAAAATTGCTTTAAAGAAAGGTACCCTCGAGGGGTAAACCACGGTCAAAAATTGTGTACATCAGACTTCCTACTACTTCGGACTTCTCAAACTTCCCCGGACTTCCTCAGATTTATTTTGTGATAGTTTTATACTCCAGAGTCAATTTCACTTTAGTTAGATTTTTGGGATATCTACTATGCGATATGCTAGCATATCGCATATGCTATTCAATATGCTAGCAGATTTTTAACTGCAGTTCTTGCATTTAAAGAAAAATGCATTTTTTCACATTTTCAAACTATTCACTGGCTAAATCACTGGAGTGAAAATTTTACTAACCTGAGTTTCTTATAAATCCATGAAGTGGGTTCTACCTACAATAATAAAGAAAATTTTTTGTTAGTTATCATTGCAGATGAAAACGGTTTTCTTCAAATTACCTTTATCACTGTAGTCCTTTTGCCTTATTCCTAGAAGCCAGGATAGCTTCTTCGTTGTTCCTTCCAATAAACATAAGTCATTCACAAATCCGAACACTTTCACATTTTGTTCCACTTAAGTATTAAAAAGAAAATTGTTCTCGATTATTAAGAAAGCTTTCATCACAATTTTTCACGATAATTCGAACCCGAAACACCACACTCTCGTTCGCGGAAAACCGAACACTTTACGATTACTTTTAAGCTGAATACATGCACTAGCGTTTTGCGGAATACGATTTTTATTTAGATTGGTTAAATTTCAATAAAAGGTTCAAATTTTACTAATCAAAACAAAAATCTCATTCCGCAAATCGCTAGTGCGTGTGTTCAGCTTAAGGCCTTACAAACGAATGACTGATACGAATCCGTACGGGGCACCGCGTCATATCTCGTATATAACTTTTTTTTTGTTTCCTGTTTACAATTTTAATCGAACTTTGTAAGTCATTCGTTTGTACGGCCTTAAGCTGAATACACGAACTAGCGATTTTTGTTTTGATTAGTAAAATTTGAACCTTTATTGAAATTTAACCAATCCAAAGAAAAATCGCATTTCGCAAAACGCTAGTGGATGTATTATTCAGCTTAAAAGTAATCGTATGGAGAGTGTGGTGTTTCGAGTTCGAATTATCGTGAAGAATCTTTATGAAAGCTTTCTTAATAATCGAGAACAATTTTCTTTTTAATACTTAAGTGCAGTTGCTTAAGTGGAACAAAATATGAAAGTGTTCGGGTTTGTGAATGACTTATGTTTATTGGAAGGAACAACGAAGAAGCTATCCTGGCTTCTAGGAATAAGGCAAAAGGACTACAGTGATAAAGGTAATTTGAAGAAAACCGTTCTCATCAAACTAGATTTAAATATATCCCAAAATAAAAATTAATAAAACATTTCGTTAATTATACCTGTTAATGCCGAGCAGGCGAATAGTGAAGTATTTAGGACTCAGATCTAGTTGAGAAGTGGTCCTAGAAAGAGACTAAAATTATGGAGTTCAGAATAGCCACTTGAGTCCGGTTAACCGGATAAACGTCAGTCTCCAAAAAATTAAACTCGGGTACCCCCAAGGGTTTGGACTTGGACAAAAATTTTATTTGAAAAGTTGTGTTAGAAAAGTGCCCTTTATCACCATCTCAAAGGTTCTCTAACGTCACGGGGACACCCTGTATGTACTTGACTGGGAGTCCGATATTTTTAACTAATAGAATGTTTTTTTGATAGTAAATGTAATCTGATTCAAAAATCTGTAATAAACCTATGCTCTATTTCATTTTAAAGGAAAAATGCGTAACACACCCTGTAAATGTTTATTTTAGCCATATCCGGAAATTAAAAAGAGCCGGGGGCCGCTAAGATGTTGCCTATCCACCCCTGTAGACCACTTTATTCTTATGAAAGGATTAAAATTTGTAACCCTTCCTTACCACCCCTGAATATGAAATTTATTTAAAAAAGTTTAAAATATATTTTTTTTATAAAATTAAAAATAGAACAAAACTTAAATATCAATTTAACAAAAAAATTAAAATTAATAAATATTTATATATGTATAATTATATTATCCAAGTTCCATAATTTAGTTAATAATATGTAACAGTAATTTCAATCAATAATAGCCCAAATTAAAATCAAGGGAAACCTTTACGTAAGGAACTTTAGTACCCCCCTTCCGTAAGGTTTATCAATCTCCCCCCCCCCCGTCCTCTAAAGGCTTCACGTAATTAATCTAAGTAAAAGTCTCGAAGAAAAAATCGACAAATGGAATGCACTCCCTGGTGGAAATATTTCACTGAAAAAGTAAAACAGAGTCTGCAGAAGTCTTACAAACTCTGAGAAATTGCAAAAGTCTAATTCAGAGTTTTCAGAGAAATATTTCCACCAGAGGACTTGAATACTTTTGGAATATTTAATATTATATTTTTACCCGATTGGGGCAAAGCCAAAAAGGAAGGTTTATGATTTTATTATAATATTTAAGTCAGGCTAATTGTAATTTGGGGGGGGGGGGGGCCAAGCCACTCACTTTCTTAGTTGCGTCTATGTTTGGCGTAAAAAAATCTTAAAACAATTCAAGAGGAAAGCTGGATAAATCTTTCCAACATCTTCTGAAATTTCTTCAAGAAAAAATTGTTGCTGTTGGGCAAAAAATCCTTAAGCTGGTACTGTTGAAGTCCTACCGCGACTTAATAAATATAAATAAAACCAAATTAATAATAGAAAACTGTCAGTTGATTGTTTATTTAAATATTCGCACCTTTACTTTTTTAAATAATGTAAGTCGTTGCTGAGCATGTCAGGCAATGTGAACTGCGCTTTAAAAATAAACATCACGCAATAAATGCAAGTTATTTTTGTTCTGTAACGTGAGGCATACGTATGGGTTAGAATAAGTTCGTGTGAAAAGTCAAACGTGTAGTTTAGGAAATCGTGATTATAACATTAATTATTTATTTTATTTTTTTGTAAGGTTAAATATGTGTAAGAATTTTGTAGTGTAAGTTTTGAATAAAATTTAAAAATTGACATTGTATTTTTCGTTGGGGTTGGTATTAGTATATTATATTTACTTAATAATTAATAACAGAAATGCCAAGTGCACTTCTAAAAGTGCTGCTAGTTTAATTAAAAAACATATTGTAAAATGGAAGAGAGAAGGACGAAGTATTTAATTTTCAAAACATTGAAGTATAATAATGTAGGTAGGTACGAACAAAAATATGGAATTTTTAATTTGTGTGCGTGAACTTATTTTTCAAGTTTATTTTATTTTTTTTCTTGCGGTTAAAGTGGTAACTTCATGAATACTTAAAAAATCTGACAATTCTTTTAAAATCTCATTAAGTGATTCTCGCTTTGAATTTTTCTGTCTTTAGTTGGTAACCCCGATTATTTACCTATAAAGGTCTGTACGGGTATTACGTAAAAGTAGTACCAAAATTGTGTGTTTCTTTTGTATGCTCTTAGGTATGTATCGTTTTTGTGTTATTAAATCATTTATTCGCACGTTAAGAAACGGTTTAAGCCGGTCCTGAGTGATCTATTACGCATGACTTATTGAACCTATCGTTGTTTGCCGCGTTTGTGCGTACGCAATTTTACCTCAAAAGAGGGGATATTTTGCACTAAATTAATGCAATTTGAAGGGATTCGTGTGATTTTATTTGAAACTTAATTTTTATTTTGCCCGTGGGAAAGCAATACAAGATTGGGACTGGAATGTGGAAATTTTACAATTCGTAAATGTGTTGGTGGATTTTAACCGAAAATTTGGTTATACAGATCCACGTTTTAGCGTGATTTTTAGTCACTTTGTGAGATGGCGCTCAAACTCACGTCGGTAACAAATTGACGCTCCTGTTTGAAATTTATGAAGTCAAATTTATTCTGGGCTTATTAGTAACTTAACTGATCATAAGATAGGAAATTAGCAGTCTAGGTATTGATTAGGGGGTGTGAGTTTGAAAACAATCGCTTCAAGTCTCGCAAAAGAAAGTTATTTAACTTTAAAAATTTCAATTTAACGTAAGTTGTGCGCAGAATCGCCGAATAATATGGTGTAGTCAAAATATTTAATGTCGGGCATTCAACAATGACTAGCTTGGATCGATATTTTAGTATTTGACCGTAATGTTTGTCGCGTAGTGTTTGCCGTTCGTTTACTTGTAGTAAAATGTGGATTTGTGTCTGGTGAATCCAAAAAGTTCAACAAATAGTGTAGATAACAGAAAACGGCGCTAACAGACATGTTTTTCTGTTAAATGTGATACATACACGCAGGTGCGTACGCAGCCGTACTAATAATTTTAACTGGGCCTGCTCAGCTCTTAAAACGCGCGATTCGCTCAAACATTGGATGTTGACGTAATTTTGTTGTAAAATCATATAGAACATCTTTAAATTGTCATGTATACAAGTGCAAAAATTGTTGGTCGAAGTACAAACTTTAGTTTTGGAAGCCATATTACAATGGAACCCGTGAGGTGGTATCCAACCACCTTGTGTTTTGCAATATATGCCTTGCACCTTTCAAAGTTCATAAAATCCAGTGATATATGGCCGTTTTTAAATTATTTTTTCACGGTTTCAATAGGCCTAATAATTGATATATTCGACAACTCATTCCTCAATGTTGTGGTATTTTAGGGGTAAGGGGTTTGGCATTTATTGATTTTCTATCTAATACCTTTTTATTTGTAATTAATGGTTTTGGATAACTATAAATCAAACTAGAATTTTTTATTTAATCTACTAACTTGAAAAACAACCCTAGTGTTATTATTTTTCTCTTAATTAGTATCGACCTAATTTTTAGTTTAAATTTTGTACATAACCTCAAAAGCGTACTCGTCCTGACAGGACCCTTTATCTACCACAACTCCTGTTCAAATCTATCTACGGCTTCTCTTTTCATGGCTTTTACATTGGTGTTGGTCCATTTTTCTATGCAATTGTTTGCTTTTACTTTTCGTCGAATTTCACCGTAGGTAAGGTGGTGTTTACTAATACTTTCACTGCACACAAAATACCTAATTTCCGTTAGTCTTAACAAGGTTTTCTATTGTAAAATTGGGAAAACCCCAACATTGTTTGCTCTCAATGTATGCTCTTTCAAACACAATTAAATGGTTTTTCTTTATTATACGCATTGTGAATATTGTACAGGGTGATCCAGCTCTTTAATTTCTTAACGGGGCAACCTAACCTAAACTATTTGTTGCTTTTAGGCTTCTAAAAATGCTGGCTAAAAGATTTATTCGACCAACAAAATTTTTCTCAAACTGAAAGGATCATTTTGTGTAAATCTTCACATAATTTTCTATCCGTTTGTATTGTACATGAAACACTTAGTGTGGAAGTTCTTGATAACCGACGTTACGTTACTCTTGTTTAGAAGACTTTGGTTGGGTATTAAACATTTCCCATTTGGTGTTTCTTAGTTTTACTAACTTGTAGTAGAAGTATTGTACTTTTCTGGTTGCATTCTGACCTTATTCTTTTACCTAGGTGACGACGACAATATTGAATGTGTCTCAAAGAATATGATGAACAATTCCAACAATCAAAATAATCAATTAGCTATGGTTGTTGGATCGCCCGGTAACCTCTCAGGAGGATCTGATGACGACGATGATGGCTGCCAGTCTTCTCCTGGATCGGCATACGAAGAAACTGCCGATCTTATGGCTGCTGCTATGGGAGATGAAGTTACTGCACAATTAGCAGCAGCTGGTAAATATAAAATTTTATTATTTAACTTCAAGGTTATTGGTGTTCTATGAATTAAATTGCACCAGTGTTGAATAACTGTTTACGTCTACAAATTATCTACATTTGATATATTTAAATAGATCAATTTACAACTCTCTTATTACTAATGCATAAAATATTTACTTTCAAAATTCAGAAATGATTAAGAAAGGAATAATTTCATTTTGTTGATTCTACCTTCATCAATCGATAAAAACATTATCAGTGCATTCCAAATTTCTATAATAAAGTTTCAGCTTAATACTGAGTCATTTATACATTTATGCAGTATTAATTTGTTTATTTCTCAAAATATCTTTCTATAATTCAGGTAAAATTTAAATATTCTTCTGTAATTTGATTACCTAAACATCTATTATTTCTTTTTTTTCTATTTTTTATTTAGTAATCTTCACTGCTATAAATTATGCTAATTTTGAGTTCCAAGAAGTTTTAAATTAGACGTATATTTTAAAAATGTACAGAGTGGACCAAATAAGGTGCTTCAGTAATTTAACTTGACAATTTATTTTACTAGGACCCGTGGGGGTAGCAGCAGCTGCCGCAATTGTATCTGCCAAAAAACGAAAAAGACCACATTCTTTTGAAACCAACCCGTCGATACGAAAAAGACAACAAAACAGACTTTTACGAAAACTCAGAGTAAATAAATTTTATTATTCAAAAAGCCTATATTTAAATTCAAATTTTAGCAAACGATTGATGAATTTGCAACCCGTGTTGGACAACAAGCTATAGTTTTGGTTGCTACACCAGGGAAACCAAACACAAGTTATAAAGTTTTCGGGGCTAAACCTTTAGAAGATGTAATAAAAAATTTAAGATCGATGATAATGGAGGAACTTGAAAACGCACTAGCACATCAGGCACCGCCACCGGTTCAAGATGATCCTACATTGTTCGAATTGCCCCCATTAATCATAGACGGTATACCCACTCCAGTAGAAAAAATGACACAGGCACAGTTACGTGCTTTCATACCATTGATGTTAAAATATTCAACCGGTCGAGGTAAACCAGGATGGGGTAGAGAATCTACTCGACCTCCGTGGTGGCCTAAAGAGTTGCCATGGGCAAATGTTAGAATGGATGCTCGTAGTGAAGACGAAAAACAAAAAGTAAATAATAATTGACAATTTTCTTAAAAATGATTTTAATTATTTTTATTATTTTAGATATCATGGACTCACGCTTTAAGACAAATTGTAATAAATTGTTACAAATATCACGGAAGGGAAGATCTGCTTCCAGCATTTTCAGAAGAAGATGAAAAAGCTAATGCCGTGGCTACAGCTAATGCAAATGTGGGTGTCTTAAAAATGCATTCATCTGGCAATATACCTACTCATAAGATACAGATCCAAGCTAACGGCTCCCCTCAAATTATAGCTGCTTCTCCAGATGGTCTTTCGGGCTCGTCTGCCCAGGTTTGCCTAGATCCTGGCGGCTATAGTTCAGATGTCGATGTTGGTAGCAATTGCACTACACATAATCACTTTCTTTTTCATTTTGTAGTATTTGGATTTAATTTTGTATTATTCAAAAGTATATTTATGATTTAGGGTTATCCAAAAAAACTTGCAGAGATATTCTTATTTACCTTATTGTGGTGTATTTATTTTTCAGTTTTTATGAGTTTTCTGGATATTTTTCACTGCAAAAAAAGTTCTATGGATAAACCCTGTCACTTTCACTTAATTTTTGTGCAGTTGTGATTATTTTGCTTAGAAATTTCTTTTCGTATCTATTATCTGCATCTATCTTGTTTTATTTGTTGAATTATTTTTATTATTGTTAGCTTGGTTTTCGTTTCTTATATTTTATTATTATAAATTATTGATTTATTTTTAATTGTCAGATAAGCATGATTTTTTTATCAAATATTTCAATCGTAGTTTTGGCGTGAAGGGTTTAATTTTTTCTTTTAATTTTTCCAGATTACTACACAATATACGCCTACAGTGTTACACACTATAACAAATCCAGATGGTACTGTTAGTATTGTACAAGTTGATCCAAATAATCCAATTATAACTTTACCGGACGGTACCACCGCTCATGTGCAAGGAATGGCAACGGTAAGCAATTGGTTTAGTTATTAAATAACAAAGAAAGTATTTACATGTTTAAAGTTGAGCCCACAGAAAGGTTTGTAGGGAATTCAATTCATCAAGATGGAATGTTAAGCTTGATAAAATATTAATTTAATAATATCAAATGCTTTGTAACTAATTTTTAAATTATTTTGTTGTTTTAGTATTATAACCAACTGTATGATTTGAATGCATTTGTGGATAACGTGTTAGACTTCAAAATAGAAAGTTAAAAATTAATGATGCCCGAGTTGATAAATTTTGGATGTGTAATTTGTTTTGTAACATGAAAAATAAAAAATTAGTAAATTTTATAAACAGAGCATTGGTTATTACTTAGGTTTGCAATGATTGCATTTTTTAAATGTGCCTGCTTTAGTTGCATGTTGGCAGTTGCACTGCATAGTTACAAAGAGAACTACCTTGTTTATTGTTTTTCTACAATTAAAAAGTACAAGTCAATAATTGGACCCCTGTGGTACTCTACGTTATCAATTACAGAACATGTAACTAATAGCTTACTTTTTACTAACTGCATATTTGATATTTTTTTTTATTATTTTGTGTTGCACGACTGCAGAAACTGTAATTATTAGCTTAATAGTTTGTGTGATACAGTGTGTTCTGTGCAACTATTAAAACTCAACATGTTATTTGAGATACTCTGTAAGCTACAGAAGTGTTTCACGATTTACTGCATCAATATCATTTCAAATTTTGAAATGACATTGATACAATTTCTGCGTGTTGCATAAAACACTTTGTTTTTTCTTTTATTACAAACATGATTGAAAAATGTGTTATGCATGTTAAATTTTGATGTACATTATTTATTTGTAGAGTGTGCTGTGTTTGCTTACATTTTGTGTTTGTACTTTTAGCTTGGTAAAAAGAATTCTAACGGAGAAGAAGCTGAGCATCTCTTATTAGAGGTATTAACGTACATATAATTAAATTTTCAGCTTAATTTGAATTTTTTCGCTCTTGTACAAAGAGTAACAAGAGCAGATTTTTAAAAATTACTTAAACACAATTCAGCCACACAAAAACAACACATAATTTTTGTCATAAACATAAAACATGATTTTTAAACCTGTTTGTTTTTAATTTCAATTTCTTTCTAGATACAAAATGCACAAGGCGAAACTATTCAAACCATCGGAGAAGGAGGTGCTCAAGGCGAAGTTGTTGATTTGAACTCTGTCACTGAAGCAACTTTAAATTCCGAAGGACAAATTATTTTGACAGGAGAAGATGGACAAGGTAGTAATTAGTAAATAATTCTGTAATTAAGTTAACATAGATATATGTATTAGAACTTTTATAAGGTTATTTCAAGATGTGTTACTTTCTCCTTTTTCAGTGAATGGCGTAATTACCGTTCCAGTATCGGCGGCCATGTACCAAACAATGGTTGCCAATATTCAACATTTACATACTAACAGTGATGGTACAGTATGTGTCACACCAGTTGTTCAAGTACCTAAGGTAAATAATATATTTATTGTCACTAACCGTTGTTTACAAATTAGTTTCATTTTTTTTGTTTTTATGTGGAAAACATAGTTAGAAATTAAAGCCAAATAAAATATTTTTATATATTATAATTTTTAACGTAAGTGCATCCTAGAGATACTTGACTCTGATCAGTTCAATCGTTTTACTTCAAATTGGGGCAGCCATATTTAGACCTCCCACTTGTTTTAAAATCATAAAAATTCCAAATTTTTAGTTTTAAATTTAAACTAAAATAAGAACTGAACAAGTGATGATTGATGTCGGTGTAGGGAAATTTGTCAGAAAAATTCATAGCTGATTTTTTATTATTTGTATTTGTTAAAGTAAAGGCTTTCAAAACAAATCATGGTTACTACTCCACTACATACCAGTTTTTGCATATGATATTAGGATTTATTTTATATATTTGGATCGGGAGTTTTCTACTAATTATTCAAAGTTAGAAGAAATAAGCAAAATGCAATACTTACTAAATATTTTTAAAAATTATTTGTTTATTCATATAATAGTTCAGTAAAGTATTTAAAAAAAATGACCCATTTATGTTGGCTGTTATTTTCATATTATCATTTTGTTCTGATTTAAAATAATTTATAGTGCTTTAAAAAAATCAACAAGAAACAATTTTAAAACATTTTTGAACATATATTTACAATGCACGTGTTGCAATAAGCAATAGAAGTTACTGGATAGATATTAATTTGTAAAGCAATTAAGTTTTAAAACGTAGATACTAAATAATTTTTGGTAAAATTTAAAAAATTTTGTTTAAAATGTTTATTTGGCATAGAAAAATCAATAAAATAAAGCTTTCGACGAAATCATAACAAATAAATGATTTATAAATTTTACAAGTTATTGATCGAGCATGAACATGATGGAGAGTCTGTTAGTATCTATGCATAAAACGGTTGGGTCATTACTGTAATTTGTTGAAAAAATTTTATAAAAAAATAAAAAGTTCATTTGTTTTTAATGATTTGATTTTGTTATTGGTAGTCTTGCATAATTACACCATTTTTTGTTCAATTAAATTAAAATTATTCAAATACAATCTTATTTTCAACGATCATAGTTATATATATGTAATCTGTCACTACAAAACTTACACAGATTGTTATCTTGGCAGTAAAAAATAATATGTAGTAGAGAAAACAAATATTTAGGCAATCGATGTAGAGCGATTTACTGGTTTTATTTCAAACAATTTAATTTTGCACCTCGAGTAACTTGAGTAAAAAGTAACCAGTTATTGGTTACTTTTTGTTAAGTTTGGTTTTGGTTAAGCGCTGTGCTCTGCAGTTTTCAGAAAAATTTCATACAAGAAAAATTGGGATCATATACAAATATAAAAAATCAAGTTGCACTCAAGTTCCAGTCTGAACATCTTACCCTCACCATAACTTAATAAGTAAAGGGAAAAATCGAAAAATTTAAGTTACATACATAGAATACAAAAGTTGCACTGGACCCCGCCTACAGGAGTCTGCTCCCGAAAATTATTTTTCCATTTGAAAACTCTTTAAGTGAGATGTCAAATGAAAGATCTTGATGAGTACATTCCAGATTTGATATTTTCATTACATTAGGCCATTTTTAAAAATTTTGGAGCCTAAATCCTATTATCCTATCAAAAATTAACTTTCATTTTGAAAGTTTTATTTATTTTAAATTGGCCTTATTTTTCACATTTATATTTTTGAGGGGATTTTCTTTACTTAAAATTAGCAATAAAATAGCACACATGTTTTATATAGGGCTTGTCTCTGTTAACAGTACTGCCTTTTTGGGATCTCTCTGGGGATCTCTTGGTGTTAGGTTTTACGTCATTACTATTTTTGCGATTCTTGCATCATCTATCCTCTCTACATGGTCTCTCCAAAACTGTCTTCTCGCTCTGCCCCATCTGACAACGTCCTGTATTTTACACCTCACTTATCATTCTATCCCATAGCGTTACTCCTGCTATTGTTCTCAGTGTTTTCATTTCTGTGGATCTCATTGTCAGAACTGGTCTTATGCTTGTCTTATTCCTAATAAAACCTAATTTTAATAATGCTATTAGCCATGGAAACTGTTACTTCAAGTTACTATTCAGACTGTATTTGTGCATATTGAATAATTTCAAGTGAATATCAAAGAATCAGAATCTGTAATTTTTAATGCCTCTCGTATCTATACAAAGATCTGTAAAAATATGCTCTTGGGGACTTTTGCAGAAAATTTAATTTTCTACAAAATTATTGCATTCTATAGAGAGAGCAAACCTAGTATTTTGAATAATTTCTCATGCTGATCACAAGTATCTCTGGAATTTTGAAATTGGCCAGATCAATGAAGTAGTTTTTAAAATAATTGTATTTTAGAAATTTGAGGAGAAAAAAAATTGACTTTTGATAATATAGGTTGAACCAAATAATGGAGATAATATGGAAACGTTGACTGTAACTCCTGGGGGCTTAACGACCCATTCAATGATGATCCAAAGCTCAGGAAATGATGCACCCCAAGTATTGCAAGTATTATCTCTCAAAGATGCAACAGTTCTTACTAAAGCAATGGCAGGCATTGCTGATGTTAAAACAGAAGAAACTATAATAACTGACCAATAAAATATAAATTATTTAATCCAACATAGGTTATTTTAAACGTAATCGAAATATATATTAGTTTTAAATTGTTTTATAAAAAATTTTTATATTTATTTTATTTATATTATTAGGACTTTATATATAAATTTATATATGTATATGGTTATGAAATTTAGTTCGATCACGAAGAATTAAAGTAATTTATGTCGAATTATAATAATTTATATTATTTTTTTATCGTAGTATTACTTACTGATTCATTTTTGAATTTATAATTGAAATATGAAGTACAAATTTTTATTACTATCCAGAAATTATGCTTATATGTAGTTTCTGCTTCAATTGTAAAATTATAATATTTCGTGTTTTCAGGAAACGCTTATTATTTTTTGTAATCGATTTTAATAATGAAAGAACCATTATTTTTTAACAATGCACGAGTCAAGTTGTGTTAAAATTGCAGATTTTATGCATTAACAGAAAATTCGGTAGTGAGCTTTTATTATTTTGTAATTAGAAATTGTACAGTTTTATATTACGTAGAGAAAATTCAAAATTTGCTGCTTATTCTTGTAGAAGCTTAATAACATTACGACATAATGGCGTTTAACTAAAGATTTATTTTTAAATAAATAATGTTTTTGTTTATAATTTTCGTTTTTATTAGTTGCATGTTATGTGTAATAATTTTGTTAATATTCTTTCTATATACTAATCACTTCTTTAAAGAATTATGCTTTTATAAAAAAATTTGCATTTTAAATTGCTAACTCTTCTAATATTAGGCGGTTTTATCAAATCAATGTGCAAAATTTTGATTTTCGAGACTAAAAGATGTTGACTCATTCCATTATGTTAATTTTTTTTAAACAAATTGTATTGTAGTTTTCAGACGTATGGTAAGTGCTTAAATTTTACCTAAGCATTTCCTAAATTGTGTCAATTAGAGGGATTTTGGTAATTCAAACTCAAAAAGCGTTTAAATTTTAACACAACTTTGGTGGCTGGGTTTTCAAGTTTTTATCAAGAGCCTTTGGAACCTAAATAAATTATTGCACGCTTCAATTGTTTTTGTGTACATTATGCACATATGATTTCTTTATTAGATTTAGCTAAGTTTATTATTGTTGTCTATTTAAGTTGTTTTACTGTTAGTAGCAAATTACAGTTAGTGGAAATTGTACCTAAGTGTTTTGTATAATTACAACGAAGTAAATTAGATGCCATTAGTAAGGTTTTGTTTTGCTTCCTCAGCTAAAGGCAATTTTATAAAATAACATAGAAAATAGCAGCGTTTGTGATTTATATGCGCACAATTTCCAAACCAAAGCACTTTCAGACAAATCCTTACAGAAAATCGATAATTTTTTACAGTTGGTGTGAAGGTTCTTTGAAATATGCTAGTCAAAAATTTTAACACGTTTTCTGTGTGATTTTGTAAAATCTTGAATATTTTTTATAACGAAAGCTTAACGTAATTTTAACTTTTTATCAAGGAAGCAAGACGAAGAAAATGCGCCTTTTATTTTAAATTGTAAATTAACAAAACATGAGTTTACTATGTGTTGCATACCGAGTGTTGTTTTGTTACAGATTTATTATTTTAATCTATTATGTAAAATGTTTGTAAATAATATCACATATGGTTGGTGTATACAGGGTGAGCTTTTGTTGTGAATTTTTTTCATAACTTAAGAAATTTGAAATCGTATTTTCTCACAATAATTTTTTGTTGGTCTTCCGTTTTTTAACGACAGATTTACCATTTTCTTATCATGCGAAAAGTAGGTCTATTTTGTTATTCTTGCATGGCTGTTGAAACAGTTTGGGGTGTCGGGTTTTATTATCTAGTTCTTCTTTAATTTTGCAAAAATCATTAATAGCTCCATAACTTGACTACAATAAATGATAACCCAATGTTGATACTGTTTTAGCTGCAAAAAATAACAAAAATTGCCTATATCTCAAGTTAAATTTAAAAAAAGGAAAAAAGTAAAATTGTTATCTTTTCAGACTTTTCTTATTGTTAATCAAGTTTAAAAAATTAGTAGGGTTCTTGTAAATTGGGATGAATTAGGTGGGAATTTTTATAAGAAAATTAATATTTAAAAACTAAGTTTTTATTTTCTTGTAAATTTAATATAAGTAAACACTCAAGTAACACAAGTAAATTCCCCTTGCTGTAACATTTATAAAACAACTATCATCGAACAAAGATAATATTGTACGTGAGAAAAACAGCATAAGTTACATGCCGCACCCAAGATATCGGGTACCCAGTGCATAACCAATGTTATATTCATATATTTGTCCGATTTAAATGATTGCACAAACTCCAATATGTAGAAGTAGCCAACTTGATTTTTCAAATAGGTATCTAATATATATTTTTCTTACTCTCTTTGGTTGAGTTGGTAAGATGACTATTGTTTTAATCTTAATTTTTTTTTTATTTAACTCATACTAAAGTAAATTCTTAGAAGTTTTGAAAGAACGAAACTTAAATGTGCTTCTACAATTTTCTTTTTATGGCTTGTGATAATGAAGTTAAAGTATGCCGTTTTTTTTCTGAAACAGCCTACGGTGCTTATAAAATTACGAGTTTTTGCGTTAAGCGGATTTTAAGATGAGCATTCTCTAGTGAATATTGCGAAAGACCAAAAGTGAGAAAAAAAGAATGTGTTAAAAATTCGCACGTAAAGCTCGCAGTGGATAGCACTTTATATATATTTATATATAAATAAAAATTTTGTAATTGTTTTAGAATAAAATTTATTTTCCCTATAAAATAGTTTATTTTTGTTGTAATTTTTGAACAGTTCACACCATATGTGATTCTAAAAAAGGGTAATTTTTGTGTTTGTACTTCCATGTTATCTTGAATCTTAAAATTTGGAATAAATACAAGTAGCCTGCCTATTTATTCGAATTATAAAATTCAAAAATGAAGAATTCCAAAATCAATCTCAGTATAAATAAAAAATATTTTTGTAAATAAATAAATAACTGATTTTAATACTTAGCTTTGTGACTCTTTAGCAATGATAGTTATTTTAGTCTGTTAATTATTTTTAGTACTATAAAAAAATAGGTTTAGATTGACGGTAAATGTGCACTTAAAAGTATTTGATTTGTGGTAGTTTGAACGTGGTTTTGGTATGTGTTGTTGTGGCCATTTTCCTGTATGTAAATATAAATGTTTAAGTGCGAGCACCAAAAAAAAATAAAAATATTATCTGTGGTCCTTTGTTTTTCTTTTGTAAATAGGACTCATATCATCAAGTCGGAAAACCATTGATTTCTTCTATTCAACATACTTTTTGTAACTGAACTAAAATTGTAGTTAAAAAAATTGTAATGTGTATTTTTGAAATGTAAATATGATATTTGAATGTAATTCCTTTAGTTACAATATATACTACTCTGTGCCAAAGGCATAAAGATGTACCTTTAATTAAGCCAGCTGTAGATTTAAGTTGTAATATTGTTACCATTTTTGTGGTCAAAAATATATACATAGTGATAATAGTATAATTATTGTTGTACCGCCCGACTTATTTTAAGGGGGGTGGTATTGACTTATTCGATTTATTTGTGATACAAATAATGGAAACAAATTTAAGACAAAAACGTTTTGCAATTTCAAAGAATTTTTTAATTTGTAAAATTTCTAGTCACAGTGACCCACTGAACTTCCACGTTTTATAGTCTGCTACTAGTTCGGAGCACAATTTTATTCAGCTCAGGACTTTAATTACCTCTAATATTTCAAAATAATTTTTATTAGCTGTGGTCCAAATGGCCTTTTAATATTTCACTTCCTTTTACTGTGCACTTAAATGTAAAATGTTTGTGGGTTCCAAGCACATAAAATTTGGTGAACCAACAATCCTAATTTGGTTTGAAATTGTAAAATAATTGAATGTAATGTTACTATGTGTATTAACAATATATTGGATACAGTTGGCCAGTATATAAGTTTTTACAGTTATTGCCATAAATCTTGGATGTACTTTGTAAGAAATGAACTTGTTAATTTTACAAGTAGCAACTTTGCGTTTTAAATTAATTCGTATGTACATTACTAGATCATTGTACACTTAAATAAAAATTAATATTACATGATTTGTTTATTTAATTTAAAGTTACAATTTAACTTGCATTTCTAAAATGCACTAAAACATTCACCATTACATTACGCTTCGGTTGTTGATTTAAGAGCTAATTCTGGTTTATCATATCCCAACTCTTCGGGTGTATCTATCCCTAATTCGGTAAGCGTTGGCTTGACCTCTTTTATAAGGTAAGGGTAGATATCTGCGTTGTCTATCGATTGCCATTTGAGGGATTCTAAAAATCTCACCGCTAAAGCATAATCGTTGATGCGACGACAAGCTTTCAGAGCCGCATTCACTATTTTTGGTTCCGGAATTACATCCATACCGCTCAAGTCGTTCATGGCCTTGCGAACTTCCCAACCATCGATATCCTTCCTATTGAAGTAGGCTTCAAACCTGTAACGAGACCGCAGTTACTTTATGTAATAGCAATTACCTATTGTAACTATTCTAACATTAGCCCTTCTTAAAAATTACGTAATTTACCTTGCGTCAAACTGTTCGTCTGTTTCGGTTTTTTCATGTGACATGCATCTTCTTGGTACAACGCCGACAGCACTCCACGATTTATTTAAACTTGTTTTTACTGTAGAATGCAAACGAACAGCTACGTTTCGGAACATTTTTATCCTGCTCAATAAATTCACTCGCCCTTTGACAGAAACTGTGCTTTCTTCTCCTTGCTTGTCTGATCAGTACACTGCAATTCCGCGAGAGTGAGTGCTTCCCGCTTATTTTTAAACTCCAATCAGGAAGTAGCGTTCACGCAAAACTTGAAATAAATTTTTTTTAAAGTTATTAACAAAATTAAATTGTATAGAAAACCGTTAAAATAATAATTTCAAGCTTATTTATGTTTATTATGTTTATGATTAACAGGGCAAGTGGGGCGATGGAGCACAGAGTATACAGTATAAAGAAAATTGAATTTTACTAAAAAATTATACTCGAGGGTTTTTGGCTCACCGAATATAAATATGTAATCAAATTTCAAAAATTCACAATGGCAGATCTAAAATGTTTGACGAAAATTGCATTCTTTGCGGCCCTAGACGAAGGGGAATCACTGATGGGAAAATCTGGTGTACAAGTGAAGAGAAACCCGGCAAATTAAATTTCTAGAAAATCTTAGGAAAAAACATTTTTCGGGGTAGAGCAGCTCTCCGTTTGTTAACTATTGACCTTTTTTTAAGCTTCACTAAAAAGCTTTTCCATTTTTAAAGAGATTTCAACGATATATTGAATTTCTACAGTGTAAGTTGTTTCTGAAAAATTCAAGTTTTTAGACGATTTTTCCAACAATTCACCGATTTTACCAACTGCCGCAAGTATTGCGAGTAGGGAA